>PTRB01000021.1:0-147211 GCA_025094155.1 Lichtheimia hyalospora FSU 10163
AGCATCAACAACACGACCAAGGACACCAGGACCAACAGGAACATCAACAATGGCACCAGTACGCTTGACAGTGTCACCTTCCTTGATCAAACGATCGTTACCGAAAACGACAATACCAACATTGTCAGGTTCCAAGTTAAGGGCCATACCCTATTATAATCCAATGTCAATATGATGATTGTTGATAATAAAATGTCATGTTTTACCTTGAGACCACTGGAGAATTCAACCATTTCTTCAGCTTGGCAGTTCTTCAAGCCATAGACACGGGCAATACCGTCACCAATGGACAAGACGCGACCAGTTTCTTGAAGGTTGGCTTCAGACTCGGCACCAAGGATACGTTGCTCGAGAACAGAGGAAACTTCAGAGGTGGAAGCCTTAGCAGTAGCATAGGTGCGGAAGGCATTAGCAGCAGCAGCATTGATGCGCATCTATAGCAACCAATAAATGTTAGCAATAAATACAGGCATTGTGTTGTTAATGGAGTGATGGCAAGACTTACAGCCTGAGCAGGCTTGGCAAAGTTGGCAAGACGAGCAGCGTTTCTCAACATGGTTGTTTTGGCGCTACAATAGCGAGAAGGCAAGAGGATGGCTTTCCACTCTACGCAAAAATATTGTTTATAGTCTCGTGACTGTGTACATCGCCCCTTGCACCATATGAAATCCTCTTTATCTATAACCCAATTAAACATCCCAAATCACGCTATATTCCATAGTTTATACTCGCAATTCATCATGGATATAATACATGTTTATTATTGAAGCAATTGGTTAAGGAATCATTTAAAATGTGAGATTGAGTGAAACATGTGACCACACAAGCGAAGAGGCTGGTTGTTCAGCATCTGGGATTGGATTTGCCTATTTTGCTCATATAAGATCACTGGATGTTTAAAGATCCGAGCGCACATACCTTGGGAACCTGCTTTACTTGTGGAGAATCACTTTGGACTTGATGTGCTGATCCATTGATAGATAAATTCACCCTACACAACATATTAGTTTTACGTATATTGACATCTTGATTCATTCGAACATACGTGCTAATATCATCGGCTCGTGTTGTTCCATTCACAAGCTTATGCCAATAACCATGTGTTTCCATGACAATCTCCTCCGTATAGGTCTACCGCGTCTTAGATTCGAGTATCAATGTTATTTATATAACCTACCTTATTCATAAACTGGCCATCCAATCCAAATTGATTCATGGGTGAGCCATCTGGTTCCTTGTAAACAGCATACCAATGCTTGATTGCAGTCAATAAATTCTCTTCAACGTCATTTATATCTATATCATCCCAGTGAGCATGTTTTGTAAACATATATATATGCCGAAGAACCATTACCATTATATCGATGGGCTTTCTTATCATTGATATCCACCGCTACAATCTTCCAATCTGTGCAACTGTTGTCAATCAAGAGCAGTGCACCAAGAATCTTGATTTGCTTAATTTGGCCAGGATGTCCCAGTAAATCACCAATTTCAATCACATCAATGGGATCGTTGTCACCTCCTTTTGAGCCAACGTCATGGTTGGGCACATTTGGATCTTCCCATGTCTAGCATGGCACTTGTTAGATGAAATGTGCTCATGATGAAAAGTAATGATATACCTGAGGAATGGCACCATAATTGCCTGGATAACCAAAGAAAGGAAAGATGTTTGGAATGTAACGCAAGGTACCATCTGATTCTCTGTCTTGACGGATCGGGTTAAATGGCATGGTACGGTTGATCTATATTAAAGTTCATGTCAGTCGATCATCATCGCTTGGCAAAACAAAGTTGTACACACCTCTAATTTTGCATTATGCCATCGAGGAATCTCAACGACCATGTTGTATATGGATGTGTTGTCGTCGTTAGGGCGAAATGGTAGATCATGGAAAGGAGAAATAGGTATGCCATTTTCATTTTCTGAAATGCAAGTTTAATATCAAAACGTCGATTTTATCATTTATGAGATTTACCAAAGTAAATGGAATATCCGGGCGTATTAGCTGCACCGACATGACGGGTCTTGTAGTGGTCGGCAGCTACACTTGCCAGGGTGGTTGTAGCAAATAAAGTCAGCCAGTAAATGTTGATGATCATGAAAAGAAACGTGGTGAAGATCCAGGTACACTAATAACCGGGATATATATATGTGGTAGCGAACAAGCAATCGACAGGTTTCGCAGCCAACCACAACGCCGACATGGATGAACCAATGCGCAACTTGTTCAGTGTGGGATTGGGCCATCAATAGAAGGGTTCTCAACATGGGGGGTTTTGCATATTCGCTGTTGATCCAGCCGCTTAGTGCATATGTGTGAGTGCTGATGATCAAATATCTCTAACGTCATATGCTCTTTCCAAGTTTTAGAGTTTGACACATTTTGAGCTGGTTCATTTTTCCGGTTTCATCAGTAGACCCTCTATCCAAAAGGAAAGGCTCTGTTGTCACGTTTCCTCGACCATGATAACTTTTGTGAAACATGGACTTTTTGCGTGCGCAGTACAATATAAATGATGAACTGGTGCTGTCATTGTTTGGACATGCGCCTCTGATTCACACGCCATGAACATACATGATGCATACATATACAATGCCAAGCTATGTCCCATACCATGGATCCACATTATAATTTTTTTTTCATCTTGCTTTATAATAGAATAGGGTGTGTAAACAACATACTACATGACCTTTGCTATGCTATGGACCATTTCCTAAAGAAGAATGACATTGTATCAGCCAAGGAATACATGAAAATGAGAATCCAACATTTACCTCTTTGGAGATCAAATGGCATGTCTTTTCAACGAGGTTAAGCAGAGAATTGATATCACTTGACCAATCATTCAACACCTGGTTTGCATCCTTCTTGACCTGGAATGAGATAACACCTGCAGGTCGATCCACTCGTGCATAGATTGTCTTTGACACCACCAATTTGGACAAGAATTCCTCTGTATCAGCCTCGCTGAGATCAAGCAATTGCATAAGACGTTTGGTGGTGACACGTGTGTAATATTTGGCGATAACGCGAATGTTGTGTTCAATGACACGGTGATGCAATTCTTTCCATCGTTTGATACCATCGTCGCTGGTTTTGCTGAACACAGTTGTTTGGCCGAGTGCTTCGCCATACAATTCCTCAATCTTTGGCCATCGCATCAATTCACTGGTGACAAAGCACTTTGCGAGTTCTCTACACATTTCATGTCAATGCCACCTTGTTCTCAAGCTCATACGCATGTTGACACTTACTGATACAAGGGGATCTGGGAAAGGTTGGAATCTTCATAAGAACGATGCAAGAGATCAGATTGCTCATTATCGTATGGTGACAAGACGACGAAAAGAATAGCTTTCTCAAGTACCTAAGCAACAATATCACCACTTTAGTGTATGCTTCTCGACTAACACCGTATAAAAGATAACCTACATCCTTCCATTTGCTGTCATCTTGTTTGATTGATTCAGAATCGTAGATTTGCTTGTAGAATTTGTGGGCGTTCAAGTATTGTTCTTCATGAAGTGCGTGTTGAATCATCAAATCGTAGAATCTTAATTTGAGATCCTAATATATCCCATGTTAGATTGGCTCATGCATTATTTTCACTTGAGCTTACCTCGTTTTCTTTATCTTGGAAAAATCGAGTATTGATCTTCTTTGAAATGATTTGGGTGCGTACATAGTCATGCTTGGCCAAGCACAATCGCATTTGTTCAAGAATGAAATCAGTCTTTTCACGCTTTTCCATTGAACCGAATGTTTCGACTTGCAATTCTTGAAGAATATCGGCTGCTTCATTGATCTTTCCTTCATTCTCACGAATCTGTGCAAGGATACGAGTGACACGTGCACGTTCCACTTCAACATAGATCTTGAAAAAATGATTCGAATCAGCGTCCATGGTTGTACTTTTAAGGTTCCAAATGTACCTTTCCTTCCGTTACTGTCCTCAATGTATCAATCAATTCAAGCTTGACTTCCATGTTGGGTGTGTTGTCGAGGTATGAGAATGCTTCTTGGATCATCTTGGTTGTTGCCTTTATAATATCTCATATGAGTTGTCCGCTCAAAAATGTGTTTATGCATATAACGTACCGCCTTGAGTTGACCGTGTTTCTTGGATAAAAGCACAATTTGTTCATTCAACAACTTCCAGTCATCGACTTGGCGGCATAGTTTGACGACTTGCACCAAAATACGTCCAGTGGATGGGGCATCAGCAGCCTACCATGGGTAATTGTCAGTTGTGTGTTGCATTATGTTTTTAGTGTATCTTCACTCACATTGCGTGCTTGCTTTTCCAATGCTAAAAGTTTCTCGAGTGCTTCTTGTAGTTTGCCTTGCTATTTAAGACAAGTCGTCAAGTCAATGGACCCATTGTGTTTTCTAGTGACACGATCGCAATGTTACCTTGGTAAGGGATTCTGTTTCAGGGAGCAAGGCATCGACTTGAGGACTAAAGTCCTTTTCCATCTTTTCGAGTTTTCCGTCAGACATTGTGTTGCGATCGTATAGCAGGAATAAGAAAGGAAATTCAAGTACACGCGTCCCCTTTTCAGCGTTGCCTGACATCTCCTCCACTGTAGCTCAGACGTCACAGGCTCCGCTATTATCCTATGCTTTACATACAACCATTACTCTAGATCAGTTTTTTCATAGTTGAATCACTTTTATTAGTTTTATAAATGAATAAATTCATTGTATCCAATTACATTCATAAAGCATCAAATTCTTTACTCATGATCTGGAATCATTGTGCATCATGATAATTTACAAAGAGCCCAAGTACCATGATACGCTTTTTTTATGTGATTCATTCATCATCCAATATCAGGAATATACAGAGTATGAGCTTTTGACTCCTTTTCAGACACAAAGCTCCTTTACATAGCTAGCCAATGTATTTCATACACCCTTTGCAACACATCATCCACCCGATGTATCCAACACAGCGGTACATGACCATGATAACAAAATCCAAATTTATGCATAAATGATATACTACACTTGAATGAAAGCAACAAGTTACACAAAAGAAGAGAGATCTGCCTGCATATTATCCCATCTTCCTTTGTGTATATTAGGTCGTACACGGCGCACCACAGCTGAATGTGACATAATCAGTGGATCCACAGTATCCCAGAATTCGGTGATGAAGCGACCTGCACATTCTCTTCGTTCTTCCATGTGATGGCTATTGGTGCTGATACCTTTTTTTCCGCCATAATCCATCATTGGCTTGGCTGGGATCACAGCAATACTTTTCGCACCCGTCATTCCAGAGACCATCATGTTGAATGCAATATCTTCACAGTTGGTGCGCTCATCAATGATATGATGTAATTTCTCGTCTAGTAAACTGCACTGGCTTGTCAGCGATTAAAATGCCAGCATAAAAGTATTCATTCTACTTGCCATGTGTATGTGAACAAATAATCGGTGCGTGTAAACATGCTCTTGGTGAGGATGATGCTATATGCTTCATCATCTCTTGGTACTCTATAGGAACCCTTGTGTGTTTCTGGGTTGTAACCATGGAGTCGAGGAAAATGACCCACAATGCTGTCTTTGTTTAAACGCCAAACCTAATTGCCACTTTACAATGAGTCATCTTTTGATCCACATATACAATCTTTGTCATGATATACCTCAAAAGTAAATTCGATATCTTGTATATCCACCAATACATCGTCATCAATGATATAAACTGCTTCAGTTTCAATGGCATTAACGGGGTTGAATCGATTGTTGAGAGAATCGTAGGATTGTTGCAAAATAGTCACCCGTTCACCCATTTGCAATAGGGCATCGGGCACATCCAAATGGGGATTATGCCATGTGACAAAGATCTTGTGGATTTGTGTTGATTGCAACAAATGCTGTATTAAAAGCTGCAAGTGTTGAATACGTTCTGGATTGTAAGTGCTTAACAAGACTGAAAATTGTTCAGAGTTCTTGGGGACCACCATGGCACCCGTATTTGAACCACACACCAACCGGCGTCGATCTTGATTTACCCACTGTGATGGTGTCTCACCCTTGCTCAAGAACAATTCATCATGCAAATGACGCCAGTGGTAAAACGGAAGCGGATTATAATAGTTCTGCCAATCAACGCCATGATATTGATGCGCATTCCATGGTTTCATTGGCCCATGGAACCAGTGCACCTCCTGTATGCCAAGAAAATCAATATATACACACACACCATTGGATCACGCGCGCCACCACCTGCTATACCTGATCTGCCAAAGGAAATGTTTCTGATAACAAGACATGTTTTTGTTCTCGCTCAAGCACTTGTAATCCCACTGCCCCTTGGTTATTTTTCAACGCTGTATGTGCAACATATCCAAAGTAATGATCCACATTCTGTTTTCTCAATGTTAATTTACATCACATGCACACACTTGTATTTGTTACCTTTTGAAACATCATCTCAATGGAGAAATACACTAGTTTGTGAATCGTCGTCGGTACAAGATTCCATATCTCCGTAATATCAACGGCTGAAGATGCCTATTCACGAGACGAACGAATGCGTGTCCATTCATTCTTGAGTTTCTTTTTCACAGCCACATTATGTGTACTCCAAAGTAACTGACTGACCTTGATGATCATTGTATCGAATCCTATCGATGAGACCAAATTTGCATTGTCCTCTGAAAAAGTAGCTGGGATAATCGCAACCATACGTGCTTGTGGTTCAGTTTTATGCAATGAATACATTGCTACTTGAGCAGGATCGATCTTTTTTCGAGCATGTGTCAAAAATAGATATAACGATATTGTTCATGGTGATAAACTTACCTCCCGCTCGCTGTTAATGATGGTAACGTAAGCTTTGTTCGTAAAGTAATCTGTAATAGGCTGTTGTTGTTCCATGGATTCAACGGCTGGTGTCGTCGAAGTCGAATCCAAAGTATGACGTGGAGTTATACTCAGTGGTCGGATAATGTATGCAAGGGAGCACACCATAGCGAGCACCAGTGATCCCAACGCAAGTGTGCGTAAACTGGTATATAGATATTGTCTCTGAACGACAATCATGTTTCATACATATGTGTGTGCGTGTGTGCTTTTTGAAATGTATGAATCAAAGCGAAAGAAAAAAGTAGCAGAATATAAATGGTAACACTTGGCCTTGTCAACAATAACAGCAGCACATGAGACAATCATCAAAATCTATAGGCGACAATGACGCGATGATCAAAGCCTGTTTGTGATAAGACGCATTGTGTTTGTCCCAGTTGCAAAAAAGGAAATAAAATAAAACTTTCTTGGCAACTGAAATTGTACACGAGCTAAGCACACATTGCATTAGCACCTAAATCGCTTATAGATTACCCGAGCACCCTCATGTACCATCCACAAGTTGCTCATGCTCTATGAGATCCCATTATATATAAACTTTTTATCGGGTAAAGAGCAACGTTTGTAGAGTCTAGGGTCGAGAGATACTACAATAATAGTGTCAAGGATGAAAGGGATATAGTAGATGTCAATGAGGAGAATAATGCAAAAGATGTGTGTGTATACATATATATGATATAGGTTAACTATAGGGAGAATGGTACTTTCAGGGGCACCCGACCGATCATGGATTTCAACATTTTGACCCAAGCTTCACTTTCGTAAGGTTCGTCACAAACACAATCCACATGAATATCTGGAAAAGTGATACGGAAATATCCTCGACTGGTTTCCTCGATGATGGTGTCTGATTGGAAAACGCGAGTATCAGGTACATCCACCAAGGTCACAATGACTTGATCTGAAGAAGCAACGAGTCTTAATGCATCCGCAATATCATATTGTACACGTGGTTTCCATGAAGAGGCAGTCTTGGAAGCATAGCCAAGCAATTGACTTCCGATTAATCTACAATAATGTCGATCCCATAACTTTATAAAAAAGATTAGCACAAGATCATCCTAGCATCTTAAAACAACTCACCTTGGAACCTGCAACTCGTATGGAGAGATAACCACTATGCCAACAAGTATTATGCCATTGTCGTATCCGTAGTGCCAAGTCGCACTCTCTTAGATTTTTGGGAATCGACTGCCAAGAAGAAATGATGAGTATTAGTTCCATAAAATAAGATGTGTCTTTTTCTAATCAACTTACGAGGGTCGGGTCCGTGACAGGTAAATAAAGCATTTCCATGGACATGCTTCCAACCACCTTGAGAATATCCTCATCCATGGTTTGTTGTCGCTTTTGCTCACGTGAAGACCGTACATACCACGAATTGAAACAATCCATACTGGCTTGATACGTTTTTTGATTGCATGCCTGAATCATGTGACCAAGAGCAAATCGTGTTTGGCCAATAGCACCATCTTCAGGATGAACATATCCACCCAATGTTTCCCGTTGTTTGCGAGCAGGTGTGAGCAACTTGCTTAATCCTGACTTGGGTCGTACGTGTGGATCAGGTCGTACATGCAATGCTGCAGTGATGATCATATCAGGTCGTGCATCAATGGTACATTCATAATCAAATGTGATCCTTTGTCCAAGTAATTCGTATCGTGACATGAATTCAAATTCGCCATCACTGACAACACATCGTACGTAACTCGTGAGTTTCGGTAATGGGAGCAAGATATCTTGAGCACTGTTGATTCGAATATACAATTTGCCGAATGCTGAAGTGGATTGACCAGGGTGTGTCTTGATCTCGGGTAATTCGAGCTTCACACTGGGTGGTCGATAATCAGATGTAAAATCTTCATATTCATTCTCGTCCTTGTGATGAGAAAGTCGATGTGTCACATAATTGGATGTGGTTCGTAATGCAATATTGCCATATTCTTCTGTGCCCTGTTGATCTTGTGTGTTATTCTCCACACGTTCTTCAGCATATCGAATTGTATCAGTTTCTGAAGCAGATTGTTGTTGTTCGACATATTGTTGTTCTTCGTTATGAGATGCTTCCTCTTTGTCTTGTTGGGATTGCTTATCTAGAGCCACGTAATACGATGTTGATTGAACAGCTATACTGCCATAGTCACTTTGATGAGAGATTCGTACTCCAGCAGCAATGTTCTCGTGCACTGGTAATGGTGGCACTTGTTCTTCTTCTACCCCAGTTTCTCCTTTGATACTTAATGGCGGTAAAGTATCAATGCTTTCTGTGCCCATGGATCTTCTTTGTTGAGGACTAAAGGATGCAGGAGGTGTACGTGAAGCAACAGATGTTTCATCAAACTCGGAAGATGTTTTTGGTGGTGCTGATTGTTGTTGTGGTGAAGTATCATCTTCATCGTCGATATCTTCTTCATGCGTTGGGATCATGGCTATTATGGATTGTCGTAAGGGGGATGATAATGATGATGATTGTCGTTTATCAGTATTCATACGACTGGGTGGAGTAAGTGACATGCGACCTTGAGGAGTATCAATCCATTCTTCATAGCTGTCAAAGAATTGATCGCTCATTTCGCTACGCATACTAGCACGAGGATCATCCTGAGCAATTGCTGCTGCTGCTCCGAATAATTGATTGCTATCACTCGAAAATCTTGCTGTGCTCTTGTCATTTGAAACCGTTTCCTCAGTCATGTGATGGCTCGTCGATGGCATTGGATGCTGCTGATCCTCTACAAGTTCTCCACTTTGTGATAACTCATTGTTGTAGTTGCTTTGTAACGAAGCTGCAGATTTCAAAGAATCAGAAGATGCTGATCGAGGTAAATTCGCTTGTGTTGGTGTATTGGGTTGTTCATCATCAAGATCCTCATCATTGTTGTCAATCGATATCATAGTATCACCGCCATCATTCTCTGCTGCCGACGGGCTTGGTAGATCTTCCTGCTTTATCTATTCCCATTGTTCAATAAGCGTCGTTTTAATGTTTATCAAAAACCATTACCTTTTCATCATTATCATTTGAATGAACATCTTTAACCTCGTCAGCTTCTTTAGTCTCTTCATGTTGTGATGATTGTTCGCAAGTTCGTTCTTTATCGTTTGACGATTCATTTTGTTGCTCCATCTCCTCTTCTTTGCTGGTTTCTTTTGGAGCTGATACTGTTTGTGGTTCAATCGCAGCTACATCTTCTTCTTCTTCTTCTTCTTGGTTCTCTTTCTCAGGTTCTGATGTAGTGTTGGTAACAGGTTCCTGGGGCTCTGGGGATGGTGGAGGTATGGAGGGTGATGGACTACGTGATGGAGGTGATGGCGATTCACCTTGACGAAATACACTTGAAGTGACATAAGATTTATTCTTGAGAGAGCTGATACCCTTTGAGTTCTTACGCACAAGATCCACCTTTTCAGGAACATTGAGTCGACGAGGTGATTTACGACTTGTATCCAAATTGGAGGACGAAGGTGGTGATGGCTGTTCGAATTTCTTAAAGAGAGGATTATTCTTGACAGCGGAACGTTTTGCTAATCGAGCAATATCTTGTTGACGCTTTGTTTGATGTCGTAGTAATTCATCTTGACTACTGCTATTCTCATCCAATTGTTTGAATCGCTCAGCTGACTTTTTAGGACGTGGTGATTTTGTATCCTTCTTTGTCGTAATGATGGCAGTAGATGAATGACCCAGATCATTGTTGATATCCATAGATGCACCTTGTTGTACAAGTTGATCCATCATGTGAGTATGTCCAAGAAAGGTTGCTAAATGCAATGTTGTATTGTGACAGGAACCCCAGAAATGAGAATTCAAATCAGTTGGATTTGTGTGCTACCAAACTTATAATCAGCCATTATCCAGGGAGAAACAAGGAGGTTGTAAAGAATCAATACTTACTTTAATAAGAAACTGGAGTAGTTCAGATCTCTTTCTTTGCATAATATGCTCTTCTCCTTGGAGACTTGCTACATTCTCGTCAAGATCCAGTAACAAAAACGGGATAGCTGACATATTATCCAGGTCGTTGCCGAGTAACTGTAACTGTTCAAGCTGAGCAATCATATTGTCGCAGTTGATAAATGCATCCTTGTCGAGTGGTTGCCAGAGTAACTCGCCATGTGAGCTTAATAGTTGTTGGACAGTTTCAAGATCGATATCGGTAATGGCGGTGGTCCATGTCGCCACTGAATCAGGGGTCACATTGTCCATGACCAACAATGACGTGTGTGTGAATGGGTGAAGCGAGCAGAATTATGACAAGAAAATAAAAGCAGCAACTGGGAATGGAGCAAGAACAAGCAATGTCGTCTCCTAAAGAGTAAACCCAAAGAATAAAAGAACAAGTTGACTGCCATAAGATATTATCACACAAGGCAAATTCATCGCAACAGTGCATGTTGCACCAAAGGGATTTCGCAAGGTTTCTTGCCACATTAGGCAATGCACGCACCATCGATCTCTTTACTGTTCCAGATCGATGCATAAGTTTATTATTCATGTAGTAGTTATAATGATCACCGTCCCAATAAACTCACTTCCCCTTGCCCTTTCAAACACATTCATCTTGCTTGAATACATATAATGTAGCCATATGCTTATCAATGTTGGAAGGTGGTTATGCTGCAAAGGGATGGTAACGCAGATCATTAAATGTGTGTAATTGAGATCGCAGTTTGATTTTCACTCTAGAGCCAGCATCTATCCAATTTCATTTATTTAGCCTGTTGGACTTTTGTTGCATTCATCCATCCGATAATACCATCTACTTTTTCCAATCTCCAGACCCTGTAAGGTTTAGTCAACTCTGCTTATAATTTTACCATGGCTGACTTTGTGGTTGCACAACAAGCACGCGGTGCTGAGAATATAAGATACAGAACTGAGAAATGAACTTGTCACACGTGCGTGATATAAATCCTTGACATCCATGCAAAAAACTACACTCTTTGTGCTACAAATGATCTACAATGATCAATTCTTCATATTGAGAATGAATGTTGTAATGAAAAAGACAAAATGCAAATGCTGTAATGTAGTAGTAGTACAACTGGATATGTTATGTTTAAAAAGATTCCTTGTCATGGTGTTTTTAACCAAGGCTCCATTGAGTAGCGAGCCAGTCGTATGTCACCATGGCATCAGGACTTGTACAATCGGGAGTATCTTGCTTTCTTGTATATCTTGGTAATGAGATGGTGCTATTGTCCGAGTTGGAATGGAAAGCAGCAAGTTTCCCATAACCTTGTGGACTAATAATGCGATAATCGGTGTGTGCCAGTAACCAATTCTCAATCACTGCACTATTGACACCAGGGGTCATGCGCTCGATAGTGACATCCACGTGATGTTCGACATGAATATACTTTTCCACTTGGTCGGGTTCAATGTGTTGAACGGGCAAGCCGGTAATGACTGTGCTGGTTTCGTTATGATATTGACCCAAATACTTTTCCGCAAGCGTAGTATTGCTGTTGATGGATGCAAATTCATCACGTAAGCGTACAGAGTCAGTGATCATAAAATACACAACACGCTTGTGATGGGGTCGACGCTTGACTTGGGCAAGCTGATTGGCGCAAGTTAAAAAGTAATCCCATTGTTCAAGCGAGTTGCTATCCCATTGTGGATTTGCCAAGGCATTATCATCTGTACGGATCTATAAAAGCATGATCAATACATGTATCACATCCATAATGTATACATTACCTGCATGCCAATACTGAGAATACTATCCATTTGGAAAAGACCACGGTATGCATTAATAAAGCGACGTGATCCAATAGTGGGTCGAAAAAGAAAATCAGTCAAGCACCCAAATGCATTTTCCTTGTTAAGACCCATGGTACTCAAGATGTCTGGATACACGGATGACTCTTTGAAGGTACGAACAATGTAACCACGGTTGGAGCGTATTTCAACAAACTAGACCGTAACATGTAATCAGCATCATGTTGCTTCTTGCCGCTCCTTGCGATACTACTTACCGTGCCATTCCATAGTTCACGAAAATCTTGTGTTGGACCATTAGGAAATAGAGTTTGACCAAGTACTGGATATTTTTGGTTAAGTGTATCCACATCTTGATGTGTTAGACCCTTGTCAGGTTGATTAAAAAGCTCCTTCATCTCCTTGGGATTATATGACCAATCAATATTTGGTCTCTCAAACAGCACTTCGAGTGGGATAGGATTAGCATCAGCCCAATGAGCGAGATAGGCTCGATCGGTCAGCAATGCATAAAAGAATGTGGAGATCATGCCTAAAAAAAGAACATGCATATCAATCCACTGAAACCAGATGTTTAGAGAAGCGGGGTAATTTACTCACCATTCATGCGATCAGCTAATCCACCACAACCGCGGTTGCCTTTGACTGGTACCTCTCGACACAAGTATGATACAAACTCTGGACGTTCTTTCACTGAGTCAATATTGCCTTGCTTTATCAATTCGACTTGCTCCAATCGTTGCTGGTGTAACTGTTGATATTGCTGCTGCCAATTACCACATTCGCCATTGGTGTTGTAAAGCGTCTCACTATTGAAACCTTTTTTTGGATCATATACATTGTGGCAGTAATTGTCAATATCGTTATAAGTGGCATGACGAATAGCTTCGAGCAATGTAGGATCAGGATTGGGTGGGGTATACGATCCATCTTCACTTGAAACAATGGATAATTCACTCGGTAACTCGCATCTGCCGTCATGAAGGTAATCGTCGTCTGATAAATTGCTGTGGAACCATCGTGGCACTGATAAAATATGTCATTAAAATGGATCCTACTACATCCATTGCATGTACAAAAGCTTCGATAAAAAGCACTTACTAGGCGATACAAGCGTATGAAATGCCATGATGATAATTAAAATCATACTGGCAATCGTCAATCCTTTAGCCAATTTGTACTTGAACAGTATGCCATCAGCTACGGTGCTACTGCCAACACGCTTGTTGCTAGGAGTTGACAATATCATGATTGTGCAGAAAGGAGAAAAGGACTCAAGACCGGGAAAAGAAGCAAAATATAGAGTTTGATGTGGAATCAATCACATTTAACCTGATCACTCCAAGTAACAAGAGAATACCAGGAAACGCGCGGTAACCCAATAAAGGCACATATCGAAGGCAAGGAAAAGACGGATGGCTCCGATACTGGAAGATTCCTCTGCAGAATACTTTATTTGGTTATGCATGTGCTACTTGCACCAGACATGTTTCGAAGATGTATCCATTTCCTAAAAGATAGCACAGCCAATCGAATAACCCACCCCAGTTGTTGCCATTAATCCTATCGATTAACAACACCCGGAAATAACAAGCGTCACAATGTACGCAGAAGCTGTCAATTCCTTTTTACCCACCCTTCACGGGAAAACGGAGGTATGATCACTTGAGCCACTTTTTGATCAAGTGAACAATCCAAGTTCCTATGCGTTTATGATAACAAGTCGTGTCCATGGAACTATAGACGAGTCATGCAATGAGGATAAAAGAGCGCACAGCCCCATTGTCCTTCCAAGACTTGACTCCATATGGGCAAAGCCGGTCTACATCGTGCATGGGTATTATAAGTGGGATGTGGGGAGAGACAGAGATATTGCATGATAGACCGATCTTCGCTGTACCATGGGTTTGGTACATAAGCGAACCGAAGGAGCGGAACGCACATGGCTGGTTGTGGAGCCGACATTGGGATCGACCAAGATAAGAATACAAAGAAATCAATGTCACAAGATCAAAACATTCCCTTCTTGGATATGTGCTATGCACATTGTTATTTGCATATGCTAAGGAATAACACTTGGCATTCGAAAACTTAACCTTCTAAAAATACAAGCTTAACGCTCGTCATTATTGATAAAGCGGTATTTTAAAACATAAAGTAGATCCATCCACGTGATCATCATGTCTCTCAGGGCATATTAAAAAGGATGCCGTATGGTGGAAATGTATTTTGAAATAGCAAGGATACAAATGATGAAGGTTGAAAGATAAATACAGCTGAATGGTTTCTAATGTACGTGGATAGAATGCTCAAGAGAAGCGAAAGACATGGTGGCTGAAGAAGAGAAATCGGTACAAGGATTACGTGACACATTAAGAGTTGGATATACCAAGATCATTCGTATCTCACATTTCCTTTGTTACTCTCGATGTGATCATTTGCAGTATCAAAGTTGTAATGAAATCCAAATCCATGTGAATTTCTACCACTCCACATGGAATCATGCAACTCTGCTCGTAGACCCAACACCACCCCAAAGAATCCCCACTCTGATGCATTATTACTAAATAATCTGTATTGTATGAGAAGATAAGACACTGGCCAACTAAAGAACTGTTTAGGCAGTAGCTGCAGCAGCAGATTCATTTGATGAAGCTGCAGGCTTGTTCAGTCGCTTGCTCTTATAATCTTTGATGGCGGATTTAATAGCATCTTCAGCCAACACTATTGTTATGCAAATCTAGGTGAGTGATATTCTTCCTCGTCCAAATACCGAAAACTTACTAGAACAATGCAACTTGACAGGAGGTAAACATAATTCCTTGGCAATCTCTGTATTCTTTATCTTGCCAGCTTCTTCCAAGGTCATTCCACGCACACGTTCCGTCATGAAACTAGAGGAAGCAATAGCCGAACCACAACCAAAGGTCTTGAACTTGACGTCCACGATTTTGCCTGTGCTATCGTCCACCTTGATTTGTAACTTCATGACATCGCCACATGCAGGTGCTCCTACTAAACCGGTGCCAACGTCTGTTGCAGTTTTTGGGAATGAACCGACATTACGAGGATTTTCATAGTGGTCAATCACCTAGTATGACGAGTTAGCTCTTAATATAATATATATATATGCAATCAATATATTGTCTTGTCTTTATACCTTTTGGTGATATGCACGAGAACCTGATAAAGGTCTTTGAATAGCACGAAATGACTGGGTCAACGTAGTGCGCAACATTGTTGGAAAGAGAAAGGGGGAATGAGGAGGAGTGTGTGCTATGTTTTGAGACCATTTCCATTGATGTAACACAACAACCCCACACAATAGTCATCTATGAATATTAGCCATCCTTAATCTGTTCCAGTAACGAATGGCTGTTGAGCCAATATGTTTCATGAGATGATAAACAATCTCGAATGACGATCATCTTCATTAATTCAAGAAGCCATTATGACAAGAAAGCAACCTTATTTCAAGCGTAGACATAGAGTCTTCATTTTACAACGATTGGTTTATTCTCATAGAAATTCACACAAAAGTACTTTACAATGATGTGCGTTTATGTGGCATGAATAGGGGTGGTATGCATTTTTGTCTTGAAAATATATTTGCTCGTTACTCGCCATAGAATATGAGTTGTTGCCAATGACTACTGCATTGGTATCCAGGGAACGATAAAAAGTAGGTTCGAAAGAGCATCTCTATGCATGTCACGGTCACGTGTGTTATCATGCTAGATGAATTTCGCCGCGATTAAAGCACGCCAGAACACGCTTGTCAACCATTTTAGCTTTTTCTTTGTTCCTTGCCGCTAATACTACTGTCACCAATGTCGCTCAATGAGGATTCAACGGTGCAACTTGGTCCATTAAGCTCTCAAAGTCGTAATACCCAGTCGTTTAGGTATGTGGTCTAACGAAAAGCTTTACGTGCATCGACCTAATGTACTTGCAAGTCGTCTGTTTAATGGATGGGCTTCGGTCCGTGATCTCGAGTGCTGTAACAGTCAACTGGAACAACGGCGCCAACTCTTGGAGAATCTCAATGAATCGCACTCATTATCAACGTCAAAGCTATTACGTATGTTTGCTATGAGCAGTCTAAGAGTAACATATAGCTAACGATCCGCTTCATGTAGACAAGAAAGTACAAGATGCTCAAGAAGATATGGATAGTGCTACATCAAGGTGAGTGATATATTCAATATGCATAGCCATAGCTCACATGGATACTATTAGTATGGAAACGATGCATGAAGAGGAAGCACGATCATTTTCAGAGATTATCCGTGCGATGGTTTCACTTATTGCTGAACAAGATACCAAAGCCATCTACGCACCACTTTTTTCTGATCTCGAAGAAAAGGGCAAAACGACACTCGACACCATCCAACAACACAAAGATGATATATCACAGTCGATTTCTCAATTGCGTGAACAGCTCATACAATCACACTATCTCAGAATGACATCTGAAGCAAGGATGGAAAAGTTGGAGCATGAATTATGTCGTGTGGAATTTCCTCAGAATGCCAAACACATTTATACCATCCAGCAACATCGAATAAAACAAGGAAAGCAAGAATGGGATGCACTGGTCAACGACGCTAAGAATACAGCCATGGATAATGTCATTCAACAAGGTGTCTTGCATGCGTTATTACACACGCATTCTCATCATATCCCTGCTTACATATCCAATTCACTGAAATCGATCATGCAACATTACATTCAACGTGTCGAAAAGGCTGAACACATTTACAAACTCTTTCAATCATTCAATGATCTATGGCCAACTATACAGCGATTGAATACTACTTTGGAAGAACACAAGGAACGACAGCAAGTGAAAGAGAGGATTGCAAAGGAGATCACTTTGGTTGAAACGTCAATATTCATTCTCAAGGACTGTATCTGCCAGTTTGTGATACGCAATGATGGTCGTCTAGCCAAATGCATTGCGATACAGACACTAAACTTGGAGGAAGAAATGGATTTGATCGAGCAGCATCTCAACCAGTTCAAGACCAATGTACTCCATCCTGGTATCGGAGAACGATTGCATACAATTTTGAAGAATTTCAATCTTGTGTTAAGGTAAGAAGGAAAGAAAGAGAGAGGCAGAAAAAAGAATAGCGTGAACTCAATGATGGATTCAACAAAGGAACCATGCCGATTTCCTACGATATATTCTGGATGCTGATGCAGCAGCGCAAGATCGAGCTCTTACCTATGATGATGTAGTTGCTGTGTGTAAGGCACCGATATCACAGCCAATGGAGAAAATGATCGAGCAACTCGCTGAAGATGCCATCTCAACCTCTTTGCGACCACTGATTGATAAAATGGATCAATTGGAGAATTTATTATAGACTGTACATCTAGTATTATTGTAAGTATACTGGTGGATGATGGAAAGATTGCAACGTCATTAATCTTCAGTTTGTAGACCCATTGCCTATGTACATTTGTAAATACATTTATTGTCAATACCCTTTTTGGTCGCCCATTCAAGGTTAATAAATAACCTACCTCGGTCAATCCATAAAAGACTTGCCAGTTCTCGAGCGTCTTGCGGAAACATTCTGAACCAGGACCTGTAAATAGAAGGATTATGTGAATACTGTGACAGCATACTTTGATTCTATAATTGACATACCATTCGAGTAAATAAAGACATCAGTCATTGTATGAGTGTCAACTGCATCAGTTACAGGAATATTGCCATGCCATTTAAGGCCCTCTATGGTTGCATTGAAGGAGAACAATGAATATGTGTATAACAAAGACGCACGAAAAACTTACTTCCATAACCACCGGCAGGATCTTTCTTGTTTGCGACATACACACCATGAACTTCCACAGCAGGGTCACGAGGTGCATCATGGGCGATTTTCCAAGATTCAAAATGATCTGGTCTGGTAAAAGGACACATTAGCATCCCATCCATAAGAGTATACTTCAACAACTCCTCCTATTACACCTCCCACTAGTAACTTACCCATTATTCGAGCCAGCAGCCAATACAACAGTAGGGAGCTATTGTTGCGAATATAGGATTAGCCAAGTCCAAAATAAACTGTACAAAAGACACATACAAAATTATCAGGGAAACCATCACCATCTTCATCCTTGTAACCTGGCCAGCCAGAGTATTCATAGAGACCCAC
Source organism: Lichtheimia hyalospora FSU 10163 (assembly GCA_025094155.1). Taxonomy (NCBI): domain Eukaryota; kingdom Fungi; phylum Mucoromycota; class Mucoromycetes; order Mucorales; family Lichtheimiaceae; genus Lichtheimia; species Lichtheimia hyalospora. Next base: position 18,783 of record PTRB01000021.1, read on the forward strand.
AGCACTACGCATATCAGCATCCTTGCGATGATTGCCAACATACTCTTGATTGACCGATCCATAGACATCGAATCCATGAGCATGGTCTGCAGTAAACACAAGCAATGTATCTTCAAAAGCGTCATGTTTCTATACATAATCAAACAATGTCAACACATATCTCTTTACAGCAACCCTTGATAAATCCTACCTTGAGCCATTCGACAGTTTTACCAATAGTGACATCCATTTCGATCAAATCAGCCAATGCACGAGGGAAATCAAGGGCGTGCAGCTAAATTACCAATGATGAGCTGACATTGTCAAGTGCAATACAAAATATACCTGTTTGTCAACAGATGCAGCTTCCACCATGAGGAAGAAACCATCATCACCACCACGTTGAGTGAGCACTTCAAGTGACTTGAGCGTCATGTCATCCAAACCAGGTTGGTCGGTACCCAAAGCATCCTCGCCACTCAAATCGGGTGCAGCACCATTGCCAACAGTGTTGTTTACAAACATGTTGCGTTCCAACCACCTAGAGTATTGCTGTTGTTGGCATTTTGTAAAGAGCGTGTCATGGATCAACTTACGTATCAAGATTTGAAGTTCGGAATGCACCAAGAAGCTTATCTTTGCCGTGATACTTTTGTAGTTCCTTTTTATTCCACACTGTCTTGTATCCAAGTTTCTTGAGTTCGTCATAGTAGTTTTTGCCATTGAGTGCCTTTTCTCCCATAAAGTATTCGGCACCACCACCAAGCCATACATCGGGGATGACTATCATGTACACACACATCAATAGGATGGATGATATTAAACACTTGACAAGATTGCTTACCAGGCTCAGTCCAATTTTCGACACCATTGACAAGTTGGTCAACAATCTCTGCAGCTCTTGAACGATCACGTGTATGCGTATAGAAAGCTGAAGGAGTAGCATCCTTGTAAATCAAGTTAGAATCACATGTGGATCATAGCATTCATCTTTAGCCTACCTGACCCGACGCAGTAGTAATAATACCAATAGCTAATGACAAAATCATCAATATATGAATATGTACTTCATGCGATCATGAACAAAGTTACCTTTTCCTGGTTGACGGCGACGAATAAGTTCAGTGATTAACTCAACCTTGGGATCATCAAAGGGAGTTTCTGAGGAATCAGCATAAACACCCAATGCACTGGCAGATGACTTGTGACCTGTTGCATAAGCCGATGCAGAATTGGCGGAATCGGTGACACTGTATGTATGCACAAGTCAATGATGGATGTACATGTAAAACATGACATGACTTACATGGCATCCACTGAATTGGTAATGACGTGACCGAGTTGATCAAAATCTTCAAATGAAAGAAGATTGTGATATTTTCCAGAAGTGTGTTTACGTGCCATTGTACGTGCAGCGGTGATCATCTACATGTCATGTTCAAAGAAGGATAGAATAGCTTCATTAGGCAATGCGTACAAAGAGATGGGACGGTGGGACAAAAAAATGAGATACTGACCCCAACGTTGGTTCCATCTGAAATAAACAAAATGGCATTCTTTGCCTTTCTTTTGGGTTGCTTTGGCTATAGAGATCATGTCAATCATGATACATAACACACACATATATATACCCTTTCACTTACTTTAGGAACTGTGTAGCGTACAGTATAGGCATTCTTTTTGCCATAGGTAACGCTGACATCATAGACACCCGGGGAATCAAACTTGAGTTTACGCCAGATGCGGGATGAGACAGCTACATCTACACCAGGATCCGATCCAAAGCGGGCATCAATAGAATCCACCCAAGTAAAGTTCCAGTTTTCAAGCCCGGGTTGATCCATATGAAAGAAGGAAGATGCATCTTGCCATTGACCACCATCCTTGCGTACTTGGGTCTTGAAATGCGTGTAGGGAGTGACTTGAGTTGAATTATCCTTATCATAAGCATGCAACTCTACGCGTAAATCAAAGTAGGCACCAGGAAGGAAAGTAGACCTGTAGTATGATAGTGAGATACTTGTGTATCCTATTTGGTTTGACGTTACACGATCACTTACAGATCTGGCGGGAAAATGCAAGCATGGGGATCGGGGCATGCTCCAAGTCGTGGGTATTGTCCTTCTTGATCAGGGATCAACTTGTATTCTTGAATGTTGTGATGCTTTCCAGCAGTCACTACACCAGCTGCTGCTGCCAACAAGATTCCAATAGCACCAAAAATACGAGGCATGATTAGTTAGAAACAAGAGTTTTGTGTGTTTGTGTATGTGTTGGTTACCCGGTAAACTGCAATGAACAATTGCTCCTTTTATATTAAACTTTGCAATCTCTATTGCGGGATTATGGAAAGAAACGTGACACCATGTGAGTGATTGATAGGTGTTATACCGGGTACAATGTAGAAAACTTCTTGGGTTGAACCCTGCATATGGATATTATTTCCGCTGTCAACTAATGCGACAACCCATTTTACCGTTTCCCAGGATTACAAGCACACGATGTGCATGTACCTTATCAGACGCTACAACGCAAGAGCGTCAATAAGCGTAAGGATCCATTGCTCATATCCATCAACATTGCTTCATGGCTATTCTTATGTCCACCAACACATTAAATCACAAGTCAAGAGATTGAAACGCATAAACTTTGTGGAGAGACTTTGCCGCTTTTCCGTCGGGAAGAGGATATCATAGGATGGATGAATGATTAACAATATGGCTGATGTGTGTGTGCGAATGTCGCACATTGGGAGAATGGCTTGCATGGTAATGGAGCATACCATTTATTATGGAAACCGTGAGATCTCGCTTACTTTTGATATGACAAGTATATTCACCCACAAGACAAATCCGATTCTTCACACACATACATTTGATTTATTCAATCAACCTAAAAGAAGAAAAATAAATATCATAGAAGAAACATATTGATTTACAGTATTACAAAAGCATATACAAGATTGTCAGCACAGCTATACACACGGGTAGGGGAAGGGGGTTTCAAGAAAGGGAAAAGGGTATAAGGGCAATATAGTTTACAATCTATCATCATCGTCATAGTCTAATTTCTCCATCCAAGCGTCTGGAATCATAGGTACAGGATCTTTACGATCTTTGTTGGCAGCATCGCACCATCGTGAGTGAATACCAACGGGTTTGGCTGTTGTGGGTAAAGAAAAGGGGAGCATAAATCGAGCATCCAGTGTCTCGTGAATTTCATCTTCAGTTGATTTTTGTTGTTGTTGTTGACGTTGTTTTTCACGGTATCGAATCGTATCGTGAGCTAGTTGCACAATATATTGTTCAATTTCATCAGGCAATCGTTGCTCGTTGACTTCATAACGATAATTGACAACACAGCGTTTCACTTGTAAGGCATTCAATTGATCAAAATGCTGAAAGGTCATGATGAAACTTTCGAAATCTTGGAGTTGTGATAAACATTGCAAGAGTTGCAAAAGTTGTGTTGAAGGAGAAAGATATGAAAGTAGGCTGGTGGGAAGGCGATTGTGACGCACCCAATCTTCAACATATGAGAGATTCATGCGAATTTGTAGTGCCTTTGATCGTGAAAGGTGCTTTTTGTTGGTGAGAATACGATTGAACACTTCACAAGAGATACAGTGTAGAAACTGAGCCAGAGCCTGAATGATGATGGTAGGATGGACTTGGTATTTCTGAAGAACGTAAAATGTAGTTGAAAGAATACTGGTAACGGATTGTGGAAGTAAGACGCCTGTTGATTTATATCGTGGTGGTAAACTGGCATGGCGTCGCATAGAAACACTGCTTTGTTGCATAAGAGCGGATCGACGGTTGTTGCTGCGACGGAAAAAACGTTGCCAATCATCAACGAAATCCACATCTTCCATTCCTGGTACTTGTTCATGTTCTAACATGGCGGGTCCAAGCACTTTGGTCAATCGTCGTTGGGTATCAGACACCAAGCTCATGTAAGTTTCTGAGATCATCTCCGAAAGTCGTAATTGATATTCAGCTGTGCTTACTACAAGACCTGAGTCTCGCTTAAGGTACGCCAATAGCTGTGATTGATTGGATAACCAAAATGCAAGTGCATGAACATCACTTTCATTCTCCTATTATTCCCAGATAAAGGGTCAGTCATCATATGTATATTTGTATAATATATATTCTTACCTTGATCACTGTGCTTAATCGATTCAATGCACCATCCATGACTTGTTCCAAGAGTTCTTGACTTGAAAAGTAATGTGCAAAGCGTGCGCTTAAAAAGATGACATTGGCAGGGACATTGATATCTTGTTGAAGCTCCAATGGTAGTTTGATATGTGTGATGACTGTATCAAGGATATGTTCAAGGCTGTCACCACCAAACACAAACATTTGATCAGGTAAACAGCGATCCCACTGGAATTCGACTGTTGTTTCATCCTCATTTTCATCCTCATGGTCAGTTTCCGCATCTGTTTCATAAGACGATGGTGATGATCCACCAATGAGAGCAACAGCAGTTTCGAGCAAGTTACGTCGACGTTCATCTTCACGTTGCATAAATGTATCGTCGTAATAATAATCTTCACAATCGCTGGAGATAACTGATGATGACATGCTATTGCGTGGATTGGTAGCCAAGATTTCTACCATCTTTTCATCACTGCCGGCATAATCGAATACTGTGCGCCCTTTAGCAGTACGTGTTTGAGCTGATGCACCATAATCCATCAATACTTTGACCAAGTTGCCATGGTGATTAGTTGTTGCCCACATGAGTGCAGACCAACCAGCTAAATTATATATATACATAGTGAGTGATCATCGCTATATAAAAATCATTATAAATGACTTACAAGCATCTTGAATATCTGTTTTTGCTCCTGCTTGAAGTAATGCTTCTGCAATCTCGACTTTGCCGAAACAAGCAGCATAGATAAGTGGTGTAGTGCCATCTTCATCTTTGGCATTGATATCAATATAGTTGCGATATACTGGTTCGCTTAGTAACTGTGTAACTCGTTCGATCTGCCCACTTGATACAGCGCGTGAAAACAACTTGTTCATCTTGCGTCGTTTGCTTTCATCGTCAAGTTGCTCAATGTCATCAAGGTCGAAACCAGAATCGTCATTGTCGATAGGACTTTGCTCTTCATTGAATGAACTGTTGGAAGAAGAGGGTGACAAAGATAAAGGTGCACCAGTACTGACACGATTGCCGAGCATCTCGGATAGTTGTCGATAGTTCTCGGCCAACTGATTGGACATTTCGTCGAGTGACATGCTTTCATAACGTTTACGAACTGAGTCTACGTCGTCATTATGTTGTAAAGCATATGTATCATCGGTTGTTGTTGTTGTTGACATGGTGCAAAAAGAAGAAGCCACGAGAAAGAAACTCGCAGGTTTGGTTGGTCCAGGCGTCCTTTTATATCGAAATCAGGGGAGGCGCGGCTTGCTTAAAATAAACCCAACACTGAACGCATCATTTCGGAGCTCTACCGTGTTTGGTATAAGCTCTCCCCTGTGCAGCTCTTTCTCTCTCTCTATTCCTTCTCTCCACCAATCCTCTTTGCAGTAGTTACCTATGTCAAGCATATGAATAAAACTTTACATGTTGATTGATTTGTGGCTTACTTTACTTGATTTGCTAAAAACGTTCAAACATTACACACAAATAATTGATGGTGGAAAGTGATACAAATTAAGGAGGCACAATGGAAATGGACAAAGTGTGAAGGAGAGAAAATAAAATCAACGGTTGTCTAGTCAACATCACTGACTCTCAATGCATGCATTACCATCATGGGAATTGATCCGTCTCTGCATACCGCATCATTCTACTCAATATATTCTGCACAACTGGCACCATCATCAACTCATATCTCAAATCCACGTTACTTGCTTTAATCATTGTTGTAGCACTCTGTATGGTAATCGAACGCATGATGCAGAAAACATACTCTTCCTCTTTATCACTCTATTCTCTTAAGTTATTTTTAGCATTACGTCAAGGTTGAATTACTTGTTGGCAACTTTATCGTTACTTTTATCAACCCGCTCCTTCCATCATGATCGGTTCCCTTGCATGTCGTCTAAAATGGAGACACTTGGCAAAATCCCTTGTCTCCCCCAGTTATTATATGACATGGTTACACAGACCCCCACTCTTAAAATAGCTACAACAAATAGTTGTTGCCTGACAAGACCTGAACTGGTACTGATCTACCAGTCAGTGCACAAACGACGACGCAAGGGCATTCTATTGTTGAAAATTTGGCGGATGATTGGTTGTTCTTTAATTCACCTTGCAACACGTGTCACATGATTGGGTTGATCCTATAATATACACATTCTGCTGCTTCCTGCGCCACCAAAGTATAAAGATTCTTACTTGCCATAGCCACCCAATTTGATAATAAGCAATCAATGATCTGTACTGTTGTTCACAAAAAATACATGTTTCTTTGTCAAATACACTATATGTAAAAGACACCGATTGCCACAAGATATAATGTTTCTACATGGCATTCTATGATAACTTGAGTGCTTCATCTCGTTTTTGAACTAGGCTAGTGATATCAAGCACTTAGAATCATGATATATGTGTGACGCTGTACACCCGACCAGCGGGATGCGCTATGATCGGGTGTGCTACATTATGCAAAGTAAACATTAACCAAGTTTGCATCCTATTTGGCATACCAAACATGCAGCGTTATCACACGTGGTACCCATATTAAACCATGCGCTTATCATCAGACCATGGCACCACATGTCCTGAATGAATGCATCAACATTGGTTGTTGCAGTTTATGAGAGAATGATACTGAGCTAACATGTAGAGCACATTGAATGCAGTACGTAACTTATGCTATCATGTTGACAGCGCGTTGCTTATATCCTACAGAACACATGACGATGACAGCATCACTGAGAACTATTTCCATGAATACATGTAAGATGGGAATCTCTTTTATACATATGTTATACGTAAGGATGATGATCAATAATGCTTAAATTATGAGAGGGGAAATCAAGGTGTAAGGACCAAGCGCTTGCCAATCTTGCGAGTCATACTGCTCTGGGAAGAGGAATCGGAAAATTCATCACCGTTATCAAAGTAGCTATAACCATTGGCAATTTCATGAGCTTCTTCCATGGCAAGCAATCGTTGTCGTTGCGATAAACCACTGGGATACTTTTCCTTGAGCAACATGGATTGGATTTCAAGCAAGACATTTTCCAATGTAGAAAGGAAGCGTTCGGTTTGACGATGCTTGGAGGATGCAACAAACTAAACAATGATGAATGTGAGTGGATGTTGTGTATGTATAAAAGCAAATGACTTACAGCAATGCCATCTTCCTTGATAATGTAACCAATACCAAAGCCATCGGATACAACAGGACCAAAACCAAAAAGTCGCAAAGCAGGATTACCACAATTGGATGTACTGATGACAGTATGATTCATAGTTTTCCAACCACTATCAGTAAAGATGAGCGGCTTCTTTTCACCATGGTGTGTACGATCCCACAAACATTCTAGTGCATAGAGATGACGATCATGACCAAGACCCTTGGCACATTCACGTGTGAGAGCTGTATGTCTTTTCAAAGCTTTGCGTAATGCTTCCAACTTTTCATGCGATGTGGCTGTGGGCGAATAAAACGTGTCAAGGAACTGTTTTGAGGTATCTGTTACACTGCGGATGGATTCCGTGCGTCCGTGCAAGAAAGTTTTCGTCATTACTGCAAAAAAAAAAAAATGGTGGTCAGTGGGCCGTGGGAAAAAAACAAGTGACTCGAAAAGCTTACCAGGTTCATAGGTACAATCTGATTTGCCGTAAAGACCATAATAAGCTGCTTGATATGCCATCTAATGATCATCAAGAATGAGAAAGGATGATCATTGAATAAAATCGAATCACCCATTTACCTGAACGAAAGCATCGGGACTCATTTTCATGTCAGTGATAAAGTATTTGCCGTATTTTGTGAATTCGAGTACTTTGACTTCATTTTGGAGAATCAAATCACTAAGTCTTGTTTCTGCAAAGCGTACACCCAAAGTCAAATCACGAGTCATATTCCATTCAATACGACGTGGATTGCTATCAAATGAAGATGAACCAGAAGAAGCACTTCCACGACGACCTGGAGAGGAAGCATCTTGAGAATTTTGTGAATGGAAGATCGACTTGGTTTGACTATTGATAGTCTTGGCGAATCGTAGAATGGTGTCCGTGTAAATGTCGGAGACATAACGTAAGACCGTGTGACCATCAACGCCTAGAGAGGAGTATTAGGTAGGTGACACAAGATGCAATGGGCCATGCAAGGGCCGGAATGAATTACCTGTGTGCTCGAAATTGATACCAGCACTTCCATTCTGGCATACAATGATCTACCAATACCATGGGTTAACGTGGGTATTCCACATGTACGTGTTTCATCATCAAAATCTTACCTGAAGCTTGTCGTACCAGCGATTTGTACAAGTGCCCACTTGTAATCCTTGATCCAGTTTATATGTGCCACATAACATGTTGGTACTCAACTCCTCCACGTTGGATGGCGACACATGGTCCAGGCACACAATGAATAATGCGGTATCCACCACTTGAAGAGCATCCCGGTTTACTGGATCAGCTTGTAAATCCTTTCGCAAACGTGCCCAGTTACGACGGTTTTCTGTTGTCAAGACACCAATAGCATTCTTGGCAATCTCTGTTACTGGCACCTTTCTTGCATCGTTCTTGATAGCTCGAAGGTTTTGTGCAATCTCCTTTTCTGTCAATGCAAACTCGCCATTTTCATCGAATACTTCAAAGTGATAAAACTGAGAGTGGGCAAGCACAACAATGTGTCGAGAATCTTCAGAAGGTGCAATATAACATCCCTTGTCGGTAGGCACACGAGAAGTGGCAAACAACCGTGTAAATTGTGACATACACAACGGTGTACCACGGAATACATCAGGCTCCAATGTTCGTTTTTTCAACGCATCAATAAAGGTCAATGTCGAGTAAATGAGTGAAGCACCTCGCACCAATTGGTCATTGCGTTGTGGCGTAGGATCGTCCTCCAACAAAAAGAAAGGATTGAGATTGAGCACCACGGGATCCGTTGTCTGGAGATACGAGTCATACCTAGAAACATGAGTTATCTATTAGTATCATCCTTTCATATGTATCAGAATAAAACACTTGCCAAAACTCTTCAATATAGGATTGCTTATCAGCAGCATATTCCTTAAGTTCATCTTGGAGTGAAGGTCCTTCATGTTTCAAAAATGATTCTGCAGCTGCTTTACTTTTTTCATGTTCTTCATCAGACTACCCAAAAGAGAATGAATGAGCCACGTTTATCATTTATCAGTGAGATCAATCTCACCTGCAATGGTTTCAGAGCAGACAAATAACGATCAATAGTGCCTTGAAGGTCTGGGATAGGCAACTTGGAAAGTTTGGATTGGTATTGGAAGGTATTGCCTTCAGGTGTGTTTTTTACGGGACCAGTTTCGAGCATTATGTAAGAAAAGCAGGGAAGAGAAGGAAGGTTGTGTGAATGACACTGTGACCCAACCCCATATTTATAAGCGGCCCGTTGTCTCGGTACCTTTTGATTGGTCCCGCAGTTTGCTCTTGCATCATTTCCCAAAGATGGTCGATGGTTTGAGTAACCATCACTTGATACCATTGGCAAGTGTTGATGTGTTTTTGCCCACGCGTTGTAGCGGAATTAAACTTTATTATCTAATGTCACAATAGAGATGTGGTTGATAGATCGGCATAACGATTAGGCCTTTTATGCACCGGGTCACTAATCTCACATGCACGGAAATAGATATAAACGACCCCATAATATAACCCCCGGTCGCCTAAATGAATGAAAGAAATGAACCCTAATGATGCATTTATAGAAAGAAAAAGACAATGGATATAAGTTGATTTATTAAGTGAAGCGATTAACAAAAGACGAATGAACAATTGGGAGAGGAGAAAAAAGAGAGAGAGAGACATTGTATGTGTGTGTATCACATTTACTCTTCGGAAATCTGCGCCTGAGCCAATCTCGCTTCAAGACTGCGAAGTGCTTCTTCCTTGCTCAAAAGCTCGGCACGCTTTTCTTGAATTTCACGTTGGACCTTAAGCTCAATCTCCCGAAGCTGTGTGATTATGATTAGCCTTAACTTTCTTGCGTGGGTACCGGAAAATGATATCAAATTTACCTTTTCTTCTTCCTTTCGGAGCTGCTCCTCCTTCAAACGCACGCTTTGACTCGCCATATCATCAGCATTGAGTGAAGCATCCCTAATAGCCAATCATGTTTTAGCTTTTGCATCTTCCGGTATCATTCGTAATAGCCTTACTCTTGTTCACCACCATCCACAGTACGACTCAGCTTCTCAGTACGATAGTTTTCATACAAGAAATCGTGAGTGATTTCCTTAAGATCTTGAAGATGGGAACTAGACACAAAGATTATTAATGATATAATACATGGGAGGTGATATATCGCTTACCTTAACAAGGCTGATCTCAAACGAGCAAAATCTGAATGCTGGGGATTGTCCACTGCCATTATAATAAAGTGAGCATTCATGTTGTATATAATGATGAAAGACATGCTTCCTACCTTCCACAGCACCCCATGGATATTGACGACCACGCACTGTACGGCCGTTGACAACAATCTCCTCGTCACTGCCAATGATAGAAAATGGAAGCAATGCCTATAACAATAGGGATGATGAGTATGTATCTCATGTTGAATGAGTTGTTAGCAACTTACTCGAAGCTCGCTGTTTTCCTCAATGGTATCTTCATCATCTTCCTCAACATCATATGGAAAGTTATAAATAGGGATATTGTAATGTTCAACATCTTCCATGATCTGCATAAAAGGATTGTCAGCATATGGTTGTTTCAAACAAGAAATACATACTCTTCGCTTGAAATCATGCAACTCCTGGGGAGTCAAGGAATCTGCACGACCCACCACAGGGATCACATTCACTCGAGGGCTTAAGCGACGCATCAATTCGATATCAATCTCACGAAGACTATGATAATTCAGCTTATTGTGTATGTGTTTGTTGTTTAAAGACTTACGCATGACCAGTGGGTGAAATGAAATAAAGCAAGGCGTGTACTCGATTGTCACGGAATCTCGGGTTACGTTTGATACGGCTTTCTTCTGCGAGAATATCATCATATTGTCTTTCCAAATAACCAACAATTTCTTGGAAGCTATAAAATGCATATCAGCATGATATAATCCACACGATAAAATCTTGATTAAATACCAACCATCGTTCATTATCGATATTATCACCAAAACCAGGTGTATCAACAATCGTCAATGAGATCCTATCCCAACATTCATGTGTGTGTCAGAGGATCATTCATCTACGCCATATTCATCTGAATGCTTACCGCACACCATCTTCATCCAATTCTGTAGAAAAAAGACAAGGTTAAATGTGGTTGCATATTGAAAATGTGCCTGGGTGGATCACACGTATCATGCAAATACTTACCAACAGACATGGGCTTAATGGTGATGCCTGGTTCATTATGAGCCTCTTCAGGATTATCGCAGACCTTTTTGGCCAGTACATTGGATCCACACAGGGTGTTGACAAAGGTAGTACGACCCGTGCCAGAAGCACCTAAGAGCATGTGATATCAGAACAAGAAAAAGGGATCCATGAAATAACATACCAACAACCATCAAGGTGAACTGGAAACCCTTTTTGACATTTTTTCTGCGACCGCCAAGTCTCTAGAGTGACGCGACATGATGAGCATCTGGTTTCATAATAGAGATGACAAGCATACATGAGCCATTTTGTATATAGTTTAAGAGGTTAATGAAAGGACTGTCGTAACAGAGATGAGGAAAAACGTTGAAAGGAGGTAGGAAGGGAGCGTAGTTGAGTTGAGTGTGAGTGAGTTTGTCCTGAAGGGTGAAAAGAAACGAAAAAAAGGGGGGGGAGCACACATTGCTATAGCAACATATGGTGCTAAAGTTGCTTGAATGTCACACAGCCAGTCGCAAAAAGGAAACAGAGCATCATTCACCATTGAGGTACGGTACCTGACTTGCACGCTAACCGCGTGGTTTATACTTTTACTCACAGCCAATACACTCTCCTTTTTATTCCATTGATCATGTAACTCATAGTCTATTTCAATGAAGCATGTATAAACAAGACAATGATCCATAATTCATGAATGCATCCTGATCTAACAAAGAGATTGCATAGTGCAGTCATTATCGTCAATAAACTACTAGGCGATCAACAGCCCAATATCCTTGTATTCGCAAGCTTCCTCCTCAAAGAATTTCGAGCTCAGAACTGACCAACGCTTTCTTTACACTATTCCACCATTGACTGCATACAGTGACAGAACAAAGCAAACTCGACATTAAATGAGAAACAACTTTGAGAAAAAGAACTTTGTTTGGAAGATCGTTATACTACGTTATTATCAATCAGCAAGTTCAACACTCTAGTCAGCACTAAGCGATTGTTGTCATGCGCGACTCGTCAACTACGTTAGCAGCACTTGTCAAGCTTTAGTTTAAACTCGCGATTCGTGCATTGTCGCTTGTGGAGGAGCATTTCTTGTTGCAACCTGCCTTGTCCTTTATTAATGTCCAGCAAGTTGTACCTTGACAACTGCTTCCATGTATCAATTGCACGACATTGCGATGGCAGTTCACGACGAAACCAAGCTGGCAGTAACTGTAAACAACCACGAGATACTATTAAACGATGAATAGCACTTGGAAAAGGCGGCGGATAGAAGAGAAAAAAGATGGATCAATAGCAATACCACTTATACACCCTTTTGCTTACTGCCACCCTTGGAGAATGCTAAAATAGAAAATAACATTGAATTGATAATGATATTGTAAACATCTGTTCTGCTTATTGGAAAGTCGGTTGACAGAAGAAAGGATGGAAGGGGATTCTGCGAATAATGAGTGGACATAAGGATATTGATCGATGCCATGCAAAGCTATTGATTTCAGGCACTTTGGAAAAGAGCGACTCTGCATGAATATGGCAGGATCACATGATGTGCATAAAATGTCAAAATATCAACTGTCATGGATTCGTGGACATTACGAGTATCAATATCGTATAGCAAATGGAAATTGCACCCACCAATGCATACACGTCATCTATATATATACAGTGCCTGCTTCAACTTTATATCAACTCCCTTTCATTTTATAAAGCATCATCTCACTTTGCTCTTTTGGTTCTAATGTGCCTGTGAATTATCGCTTACATGTACTATGCTCTCAGATTCAACAGTATGCGAAAAAAAAAATACGGAATAAATGCAGTGGAAAACATGCCTGTGACATGATTATGGTTTTATTGATAGGCTTGAGCTTCTTTGATGAGTTGGGGGACACCATTGTCGATGAAGTCCCGTATTTCATCGGAAACTTCTCCTTGTCTAGTGACCTTGGCGAGATATTGGACGTTCTCCTGGATCAAATCATATACACCATCGGAATGGACATAACACTCATAGCCTCTCTCTTCTGCTGGCACTTCTTCTTCTTGGAAAATGTTCAATATAATAGCGCCTCGACTCTGGCCGCTCTGGATTTGGTCATCAATCTGTTCCCATGGGATCTCCGGCTTGTAGTACAATCTGATGGTGGGTGGTTGACCTATTGGTTGATTATCAGCATAGAGATTAAGCATGTGCAAATATAACAGCGGCACAGTACCTGACATGGTGTGAGCAGTGATAAAATTAGTAAACGAAAAGCAAGATCAAACATCCCCATTTTATATGTTTCGCAAATGTTTGAGCAATGCAAGGCTGAGTGAGTTGGAAAAAAGTTGGATTATGTTGTCAAAGGTGTGCACCAAACCAAAGTGGGAATAACACCGAGAGCGAGCGTTTGGTGTCATAAACAAGTATGTAAAAGGGAAACATTTGCTTATGAGTATATTAAACATCCGCGTGACGGCAAGAATAATGCATGAAGGTGATACTGCATAGTTGATATTATCTCCGCTCACGTTAATCCCTATCGGCCACCTTGCCGATATCAATTAATGGGAGCATAACTAGTGACATACGGAGGTGCAACTTCCATTTTTATTGCATTTCCTTTGATAAATGTTTTCATGCGACAGAGATGTAAGCTAAAATGGCACAATTGTGACGTCAATGAATAGTACACGAGTGACAATAACGAATATACATTGAAGTTCATAATGCTACTGTCTCAACAATTAATGGTTATGAGAGTGCAGCGAGCAATACTAATCCAGTGGGTTCATTCTGATGTTCCTGAAACGACAAGCAATCTTTATCGTTCCTCTTGGTATGTGTCAAGCATCATCCATCATTAAAGGTTTTAATACATCATCATTCATCATTTGAATGCCAGATATGTAACGAAATAAACGATTCTCGGCGATAGGTTGCAAATGTGAAAGTAAGAACATAATGCAAATGAGACTAGGAAGGGGAATGAAAGGGATTGTGTGATACCGAACAGGTCAGCATGAGAAGATGCTATTTCTATAGCACTCTTATGGATGATCTTATGTTACAGTGAGAGGTGTATCACTGATTGACTATTACACAGTACTATCCAATGACGCAGAATGCCCCACCAGTTTTCATGGATCAAACCTATAGATTAATGACTAGTATCAAAGAGATGCTCAACGTGTGCACCATGACAACTTTAAATTTCTTACACATAATGCCTCCCATGCGTTCACCATAAATAATCACGGCAAATGAACGATAGCGTAACATTGTATGTAATTCACCAAGCATATTGCTTACTTGATCTTCAGTTGCTCACTCACTACTGGACGAAATCTCTAGGGCATAACATCTCTACACCTATTCGCCTACTAGGATGGCGCATTTCCAACAGGAAACATGGGTGATTTTGGCGTTTCATTGGCATCCAATCCAAGCGATAGGACCCTTATTATTGCTCGCGGCACTCTCATAATTATTAGTTGACACAATAACATTACTAATGCCCTTGTGTGTATTCGTTAAGATCATTCATGTATAATACAAGGACTTCACAATCGCTTTTTTATTTCAGCTTACGTCTCTATCTCATTAAAACATTTATCAAAGGAATTGTAATAAAAATGGAAGTGGCGTCGTGCATGACACTAGCCATGCTACTATTAATGACGTCGGGAAAGTGGCCGTTAGAGATTAACATGAGCGGAGATGATGTCAGCCATGCAGTATCACCTTCATGCATTTATTCTTGCCGTCACGCGGATGCTTAATATACTCATAAGCAATTTTTCCCTTCTGCATTCTTGTTTATGACCCCAAGGTTATGCTCTCGGTGTTATTCCCACTTTGGTTTGGTGCACACCTTTGACAACATAATCCACCTTTTCCAACTCACTCAGCCTTGTGTTGCTCAACATTTGCGAAACATATAAAGTGGGAACGTGAAATCTTGCTTTTCATTATCAATCTCTTTTCGTTTACTAATTTTATCACTGCTCACACCATGTCAGGTAGTATACTGCTGTTAGCTTTGCCCATGCTTAGACTCTATGCTGATAATCAATCAATAGGTCAACCACCCGCCATCAGACTGTACTACAAGCCAGAGATCCCATGGGAACAGATTGATGACCAAATCCAGAGCGACCAGGGTCAAGGCGCTATTATATTGAACATTTTCCCTCCAGAAGTCGTACCAGTAGAAGAGAGAGGCTACGAGTGTCTTGCCGCACCCTATGTATTCAACGTGATCCCACAGAACGCCCACATTCTTGCCAAGGTCACTACACAAGGACCTGTTCCTGATGACATACAATACTTTATCGACAATGAGGTCCCCAATTTCATCGCACAAGCTCAAGGTTATTAATAAAACCATCATCATGTCACGACATGTTCTCCACTGCATTTATTCCGTAGTCTTTTTTTCGCGTACTGTTGAATCTGATAGCATACATGTAAGCGAGAATTCACAGGCACATAGCAATCAAAAGAACAAAGTGAAATGCTGCTTTGAAAAGCGAATGGGAACGAGTTTAAAGTTGCAGCAAGCAAGTATACAGATGACCTGTAAGTATCTGTCAGTGCAATTTCCATTTGCTATACGATATTGGTACATGTCATGTGCACCAAATCATATCCATTGATATTTTGAGATTTTATGCACGTCATGCATATGATCCTGTTCATTCATGCAGAGTAGCTCTTATCCAAAGTGTTTTTAAATCGTTGGCGTTGCATCGAGTACATCGCTTTATACGTTATAGCAGTTACAATTAATCCACCGATATACAATCCCCCTTCGCAACTTTATGTTGCCAGCTTCCATTTGCTTTTCTACAGCAGCAATTTACCCTGCTGCTTTTTGGTTCATGCGTAGTGTGCCTCTAAATTTCTTGCTTAGATGTAAGCTCCAACAGTCAATTGAATGCTAAGAAATTTAAAAAGATGCAGTGGAAAGCATGTTTGTGACATGGTGGTATTTTTATTGTTTGGTTTCTGCGATGACATTGGGGACCCTGTGTTCGATCTCGAGTTTGATATATGCAGGAACATCTCCTTCTGCAGTGACCTTGATGAGATAAGGAGCAAATTCATTGCAGATTATACTCAGTGCGTCGTTTGTAGGTTGACACGTATAGCCCATCTCTTCTGGTAGCAGCTCTCCTTGATCCAAGTAGGCTTCCAAAATCTGAATTTCTGCATTAGCAAGTATATCCATGTGCTCTTCAATGGTTTCCAGGGAAGAAGCATTCGGATCGTAGTATAATCTGATGCCGGGTTGCACTTCTATCGCATGCTTGTCAGCACACAAAGTCTACGCATGAATAATGGCAACAAGGGTTACTATAATACCTGACATGATGTGAGTCAGTAAACGAAATGAGAATGATAACGAAAAGCAAGATCAAACATCCCCATTTTATATGTTTCGCAAATGTTTGAGCAATGCAAGGCTGAGTGAGTTGGAAAAAAGTTGGATTATGTTGTCAAAGGTGTGCACCAAACCAAAGTGGGAATAACACCGAGAGCGAGCATTTGGAGTCGCAAACAAGAATGCAAAAGGAAAACATTGCTTACCAGTATATTAAACATCCGCGTGACGGCAAGAATAATGCATGAAGGTGATACTGCATAGTTGATATCATCTCCGCTCATGTTAATCTCTAACGGCCACTTTCCCGACGTCATTAATAGTAGCATGGCTAGTGTCATGCACGACGCCACTTCCATTTTTATTGCAAATCCTTTGATAAATGTTTTAATGCGACAGAGACGTAAGCTAAAATGACACAATTGTGACGTCAATGAATAATGCACGAGTGATAATAACGAATATACATTGAAGTTCATAATGCTACTGTCTCAACAATCAATAGTGATAGGAGTGCAGCGAGCAATAATAATCCAGCGGTTTGATTCTGATGTTCCTGAAACAAGCAAACATTATCTTCGTTCCTCTTGGTATCTACCAAGCATCATCCATCGCTAATGGTTTTTGATGCATCGTCATTCATCATTTGAATGCCAGATACGTAATGAAATAAACGATTCTCTGCGATAGATTGCAAATGTGAAAGTAAGAGCATAATGCAAATGAGACTAGGAAGGGGAATGAAAGGGATTGTGTGATACCGAACAGGTCAGCATGAGAAGATGCTATTTCGATAGCACTCTTATGGATGATCTTATTTTACAGTACGGGGTGTATCACTGCTTGATTACTACACTGTGTCACCCAATGACGAAGAATGCCCCGCCAGTTTTCATGGATCAAACCTATATATTGACGAATAGTATCCCAGAGATGCTCAACCGTGTACACGATGACAACTTTAAATTTCTTACACATAACATTACCCGTGCATCCATAATATATAATCACGGCAAATGAACGATAACGTAAAATTGTATATACATAATTCACCAGGTATATTGCTTACTTGATCTTCAGTTACTCACTCACTACTGGATGAAATCTTTAGAGCATAACATCTCTATACACCCATTCGCGTAGTTGGGCGCATTTCCAAGGGGAAACAAGGTTAATTTTGGCGTTTCATGGGCATCCAATCCAAGTGGCAGGATTCTTATTATTGTTGGCTGCACTCTCATCGCCATTCGTTGACACAATAGAATTATGAATGCCATTGTGCGTATCCGTGAAGGTCGTTCATGTATTATCCAGGGGCTTTACAATCGCTGTTTTTATTTCAGCTTACGTATCTATCTCATGAAAACATTTATCAAAGGAATTGCAATAAAAATGGAAGTGGCGCCTTACATGACACTAGCCATGCTGCCATAACGACTTTTGGAAAAGTGACCGTTAGGGATTAACATGAGCGGAGATGATGTCAGTCATGCAGTGTCACCTTTATGCATTATCCTTGCCTTCACGCGGATGCTTAATATACTCATAAGCAATTTTTCCCTTCTGCATTCTTGTTTATGACCCCAAGGTTATGCTTTCGGTGTTCTGCCCACTTCGGTTTGGTGTATATCTTTGACAACATAATCCACCTTTTGCCAACTTAACGCAGCCTTGTGTTGCTCAACATTTGCGAAACATATAAAGTGGGAACGTGAAATCTTGCTTTTCGTTATCAATCTCTTTTCGTTTACTAATTTTATCACTGCTCACACCATGTCAGGTAGTATACTGCTGTTATATTTGCTGATGCTTAGTCTTTATGCTGATAATCAATCAATAGGCACTATCAGACTGTACTACAAGCCAGAGGTCCTATGGCAACATATTGATGACCAACTCCAGAACAGCCCAAGTCAAGACATTGAAATAGTGGAACTTTTCCCTCCAGGAGAAGTACCAATGGATGAGAGAGGCTTTGCGTGTATTGCCACATCCAATGTAGTCGTTTTGATCGAGGACGAAGCTGAATTTCTCGCCAAGGTCACTAGTCAAGGAGATGTTGGCGATGAAATACAGAACTTTATCGACAATGTGGCCCCCCGTCTCATCGCACAAGCTTAAGGCATTTATTAATAAACCCATCATCGTGTCACATACATGTTTTCCGTTGCATCCTGTTGAATCTGTGAACATAGATGTAAGCAGGAAGTCACAGGCATATTAGCAATCAAAAGAGCAAAGTGAGATGCTGCATTAAAAAGCAAATGGAAGTTAGTTTAAAAGTTGCAGTAAGCAATGTATACAGGTGACCTGTAAGTATCTGTGGTGTACTTTCCATTTTCTATACGATATTGATACACGTAACGTTAACGAATCCATGACAATTGATAATTTGACATTTTATGCACGTCATCCATATGATTCTGTTACATATCTAGCATATGGACAGATCATTTCCAACATCAGCCACTTGGTTTGCGCAGTGACCGATACTATCAATTGTCTTTGTATACTGTAATGATAACATTCAAGACAATGACTAACAATGGACGCATCATCTTTCGTACTCAATGTGCATTATCATACGACATCATTATTAGTTTAATTGCAATGGATAAGAGCGAGTGATATCAGTGACAAGGATTTTTATACACATATCCATAATATTAAAATGCCTTCCAATGTAAAAATGCATCCATATTATTTCCAGTAAAGTAAATCTATCTATTGTTCCACATCCGGTTCTGCATCTGGATTCCACCGGAAACCGACTTGAGCCAACAAATCTAAAAGGTCGGGGTACTGTTGCATGGTATTCAGTTCTTCTTGAGTGCGTACAAGTAGCATGCCTGCAAAACCAAGCGAATTGATGGACACTTGCAAGCCATTCATGTTGGCGATCTCACTGGATCTAGGCACCATCATCATAAAGTCATTTGTCATGATAAAGTTGTAGGATGTTTCTCGACTAGGCTCAGCGTGCTTGCGCATTTGTTGAAACATGGCATCGAGTAAACCAAAGAACATTTGACCAAGATAATCACCCAATGGTTCAGGATTATCGGAACACGAATCAATAAAGCTGCGATCCAGTGGAGTCATGACATGAACGAATGGGAGCTTGTCAAGTACATAGATCTGACCCGCCTTACGTTCCTGAATTTGATTGTAGAGAGCCTTGATAGGTGGTTGGGGTTGTTCCTTGAGCAAAGGAAGGATTTGAATATGTTTGTGTGGTTGACTAATTCATACATAAGTCTCGATGGTTTCCATGGGTTCATGTTGATTTACCTTGCACCTGAATAAGGACCACAATTGTAAAATGCCATGGCAGGTGTGTATCCATAAGCCGTTGTCATGCACTTCCATGTAGCTGCAAGATCCTCTGGAAACAAGGGTTGCGTTTGGCTCTTGTACTCTTTTTCCAAATCATGTATGAGATATCATTCCATTATTCAATCTTTGTTTATTACCTTTGGTGACAATCAATGCATGATGTGGTACAACGCAGTACTTGTTCAAAACAACAGTGTGCTCGTCCAAATCCTTGACCTTGAGAGCAGGATGGGGTGGCAAGAAGGGATTGATCTTGGCTTTTTTCTTATTATCATCCGTGCCAGCACTTTCATGATGTGGTTTCTGAGCAAGTGTGGGTGCATACGTGATTTCAAACTAGGATATTATACAATCAACACGTGAATCGCAAGGGTCAACCATCGCGTGTCTTAAGTTACCTTGATGCCATTACTATCTTTGACTGCGTGTTCTGCTTCAAAAAACAGCAAATCGCCATTCTTCAAGGCATTGTCATAAGTTTGCTGAATGAGCGTGGATAAACTGTGCGTCATGGATGGCGGAGGATTTTTACAATGCCAGAAAGAGAAGAGGAGAGTTGAAAGAGAGGTACGGAGCGGAATAAAACGGGCCGCCTTTGTCCTTTTCTTTTTTCCTCACGCTTCTTCCCACAATATGATCTCCATTGAACCTGCCACTCGTGCCGATGTCCCTTTGATTCTGCAATTCATTAAGGATCTTGCTTTATATGAAAAGGCACCCGAAGCTGTTGTTGCCACTGAACAACTACTTGAACAAAACTTATTTGGTGAACGTCCTTATGCCGAAGTGATCATTGCCTATTATCAAGCATCCCCAGATCAAGAACGCAAGGCTGCTGGTTTTGCCTTGTTCTTCCACAACTTTAGCACCTGGGTTGGTAAACCTGGCTTGTACCTGGAAGATCTCTTTGTTCGCCCTGAATACCGTGGTTTCGGTATTGGAAAGAAGTTATTGGTCCAACTCGCTGTCATTGCCAAGGAACGTGATTGTGGTCGTTACGAATGGGTTGTGCTCGACTGGAACGAGCCTTCTCGCAAGTTTTATGAAGCTATGGGTGCTAGACCCCAATCTGAATGGCTCATTCATCGTGTCGAGGGCAAGAGCTTAGATGATCTTGCAAACATGTAGAGAATATGTGTCATTCTAGTGTAACAATAAATGACGATTTAGACGCCTATTGTACAATAAGAATCCAGCGACATTTCAGTCTTGAAAATCCGACTTGTGGAATTGTTTTCCCCAGTACCTTCCTTAATTAGCCAATACAATCATTACATAAATTTTAACTTGCGTACATATTCCCCATATTTTATGCTGAAAAGAGACTCCGTTAGCAGAATTCATATGGTGACGCATGCTGCCACCCAGCAACTTGGGTCATCTCAGTTGCTGATCGATCCATTGTTCAATGCTCGTGATCAAATCGATCTCCAAGTGCACAAACTGTACAACATTGTTGACGTGGTCACTCATTTAAGTAATAGTGACAGGTGTTACAAACGCCTTGATGTATGTCAATTCAAACGGGAACATCGCCAAGATCATCCTCCTGCTTGATGTTCTTATCCTCATTATCAATGTCATGATCCAATGATTTACATTGCTGGGCAACTGTTGATCGGGGGAGTTAAAATGCCTAGTCATGCTCTTTCATTGCCTGCAGTATTACTAGGGGTTGTCAATTAGTGGATACTTTCAATCCTTTGAATGTATGTTAGTTCTTCATGCACCGTATTCTTGAAAGGGGTAGTTTCAAGAACATGGACATAAGTGATGCCATTATGCTTGTATGAAAAGATGAATGGCAACCAATGCAATGAATCTTCAGTATGGATATGTGAATCTATGGACGAATCAAGATCTTGATCAGCATTCTTCTACAACCATCATTAAAATAATCAACCCATTTTATTGAGAGACATTATAAAGTTGTTTCCAAATAGATTGGATATAGCTTTATGTCTCTATGCAATAATGTAACAAATTAGCCTTTATAATTTGATGCTCAACATGAATGGTTTGACAGTCAGGGATCCGATCACCGGTGTGTGCACAATGTACAAAGAATACACATGTCAGATGATCAGGTTTAATATGCCAGCAACTTGAAACCCAACATGGGTGCAATGTTGTTACATGGCATTAAAAGCCAATGATGCTTGTTGCAGAGTATAAACTTGACATTCAACGCTACCAACAGAATGATCTTTATCATAACAGGTCATTTATAGGATGCATTGTAGTTTCTTTATACCAAGTGCATGTTATAAAACAAGGACAAATATTCTATTACACAAAGGGTTCAAGGTTGAATTCAAGGGCAGTGGTGGGGTGGGTGAGTTCAAAGTTTTCGAGAACGGTAGGATGTAACACGCCAAACGAGCCGACAACTTCTTGCTTGCGTTCACCGGTTTCCTCGTTCAAGTAGCGAAGGTGGATATCAGCAGAACGTCCAGGGAAGTAAGTAGGATCTATACAATGGTTAGTATATGATGCATGAATGAATGATAAAAGAGTCTTATACTTACTTTCAGATTCCTGGATCCAATAGCCAAGTGCATTACCATCCTTTGCAACCATATGTGTGTTGAGCATTTCCATCAATCGGTTCAAAAGACCGTGAATGACTTCGAAACCAGAAGTCTTGGACATGTATGCTGCACAAACATGACGCTCGTTTCGTGTTCTACGTTCACGCGACTCATCCTTCAAGCCAATATCAGAGACTTCAAAGACCTTGATGGGAAGTGGAAGTTTCTTGTTGCTGTTGATAGTCTTGAGAACACCTGGAAGCAAAGATGTACGTACAACTTGATATTCAGCGGTCTTTGGGTTGGCAAGCTTGATGGCAGTGGTATTGTCATCGACACGGTTCAAGAACTTGAAGTTTTCATCATGCGAGCACTAGGGATAACGCACGTCAATAAGAAAAATTCCACTTAATATAAGCACACATACCAAAATCAATGGTGCAACTTCAGTGAAAGAGGACATAGCCAATTCACGGCGAACATGATCGGATAATTTGTTGGTTGGCAATGCTGAAGCGACAGTGTTGACACCAGGCATCTTGCGAGGCAAGTTATCGTATCCGTAGGAAATAGCCACATCTTCCATGATATCGGCAGCATGAAGAATATCCCAACGAGTAGGTGGTACATCTACCAACACTTCATTCTTATCATCAGGGTTCACCTTGGCTCCCAAAGTCATCTTTTCGAGAAGCTTGCAAATCTCATCACCAGGAAGTTCAAGAGCAGTGCAGGAATTGATATAATCCACCTTTGCAGTAGCGCGCCATGGGTCCAACTTGGGAGTTTGCTCAACACGGCCATCAGGATACACAATCTCGACAGGTTCCACACTATGTTTACACTAGTGAGCACTCATTCTCCTTTTCCTTATATTTCCTACTTACGTGAAAGGTTCAGCACAATACTCTGAGAACATGGCACAGAGAATATTCAAGACAATGTTGGACTTGTGTTCATCAGTGGAAGTGATTTCGATAAAGACATTCTTGGTGGACAACTTGATCTTTGAATGCTCAGAGTTGATAATAGGTGGAAGAGAGCACACGGTGCGGTTAGCATCGAATACAACGGGATATACTGGAGAATCACGGATAATGTGAAGGAATTTGCCAAGATGCTTGTCGCTCTATTATAATACAATCGTTAATTCTTGATAAAGCAATCATTGCTCTTTTATCACATACATCGTATAATTCCATCAATTCATCACCATCGACTTCCTTGGTTTGGTTGAGAGGAATAAATTTGATATCCTTGTGTGGCAAAGCTTCATAAGTGAAAGGACCTTGAATGGTGTCAAGATCGTGAGTACCCATGGATGCAAGAGTACGCTTGCTATAGAAACCACATTGTCCATTAACTCTCTTTTTCCTTATATCCATCCGTAAATTCTTACCGGCAAATGTTGTT
Source organism: Lichtheimia hyalospora FSU 10163 (assembly GCA_025094155.1). NCBI lineage: Eukaryota > Fungi > Mucoromycota > Mucoromycetes > Mucorales > Lichtheimiaceae > Lichtheimia > Lichtheimia hyalospora. The sequence continues at coordinate 42,936 of PTRB01000021.1, forward strand.
ATGAAGCTTGTCCTGAAGATCAATGAAGCTCTGATAGCGCTCTTGGGTGAATGTGATATTACGTAAGATAGCACCCACAACGTATGGTCTGATTTGAGCGGTCTATTATCCATGATCCTTTAGTATCCCATATAACATATATAATGAATCGACTTACTTCAGGCTTCACTACAATCTTTTCCAATTTGCCACTAGCGGGCTTGACAAGTCTATAGTTGGGTGCCTTGATCTTGCCTTCAAAGATACGCAGAGCACGAGAGATACCTTCCTCACACAACAAGTCGTATCTAGATGATCCATGTCAGTTTCTCATTATCCAGTGCATGTGTCCTTTATCTTGTAACCAACCTGTTGGCAGGAATATCAATCTTAAGTTCTGGGCGCTCTGGAACACCGTTTTCATCGTTTGCTTCGCGTTCAGAAGTCTAAAAGGTTGCAATATCAACGTAAACAATCTGAACAAAGGAGCATAGTTTTTCATGGGTCACATTACGTCTTCTTCAAGCTCAATGCCAAAGCGGAAGCAGAGCTCATTGAACTCCTCGGAGGCTGTAAAATGACAAGCCATTAGCAAGCCGTTGGAATGCAAGATTGAAGAGTGTGTTGCGTACTGTAATTTCTCTCGAGTGCTTCAAAGAGACGCTGCTTGTCGACGGATACGGTGGGCATGGCGTATTTTTGATAGGTGGAGGTACCAACAAAGGGAGAGGTTCAAGCTCAAGAGTAGCACCTTGAAACTTAAATGAGTGGCTTGGAACCGACTCATTGTGAGATGGATACTAGATTTACGCACACACGCACACGCACACGCACACACACATACAAACAAAGCTTGTTATTCACTATTCCCATTATTCATATCAACAATCATTCTTCATTATTTCATTGTCGTGTATTATTCTAATGTAACCAGGGTTAAGTAGCCATTTTATGCTGATTGAAAGAAGATACAAGGGTGGCCAGGTGGCCAATCTATGCCGGTTGAAAGAAAAGAAAGTGGCCAAGTGGCATATATCAATACTACAGGCACTCCCGATTGACCAGCTCGAGCACCCCCTCTTCCCTGTGCACAATGATAGGTCCTTTTTTTTTTCTAATAAACGGCACCCTACTTCGAGTATCACTTACTCTTAAAACTCTTATCACACACATATCACCATACACAGCACAGATTCTTGTGTAATGTGTGCTGTCAATTTCTATTTCACATCTGCTAACACAGTTTTTTAATGTTGCACCTGTAAATATGGCTGATCATAAAACAATTATATACGTTGCGCTGATGGACATGGCATAAGTGTTTGATCATATCTAAACTTCGAGAAGAGGGGGTGTCAATCGGAGGTGCCCGTAGTAATCCTCATGTCATAAAGATTCATTGTTCGGTAATGGATATTATCACCTACTCTATTATGGCTATGCTAGTTATTGGTTTATTCATGAACAATCAATCACATCAAGACTCTTTGATAAAGTATCACTCAATTAATGAAGTCATGCATTATCCCATTATCTTTCTTTGTGAGCACAGATACTCTCACCCCACAGTGTACATATAAAAGGATATGTTGTCGCGCAACATCTTATTTCCACACATCTTTTTCCTCTATTGTAATTCCTTGGTTGCTTGCTCAAGTTTTGGTGTGTATCATGATGGACATTATTCCTGTGAATGAAAGCTGACCTGTATATTGATTGTGCTCATTTCTAGCTAGTCGTTGTTAACCTACTCCCATTATCATTGTGGACAATACACATTGTGATACAATTTGATTCTTGGAATCAGGTAAAAAGCTATTATCATATACGGTTGATGGATCATATACATCTTTGACTACACGTGTGATTTGCTTAAATTGACCCCGGTTTCGTTCTCTTTAAGAGTTTCTCGAGCACATACGTTCCTTACTCGCACCCTTTATTTCTTCGAATTTCCGAATTCCGGAATTCCGATTCAAATCTTTCCCAACAAGATTCTATACTTTTTCAAGTTTCCTTTTTTCAATTGCTATGAAGAGCGAGTAGGTAATCGATCGGCTTCTTTATTTTTCCCTTCAGCAAGTGAGCTATGAATCAGGTGACCATGGCGTCAGATCCATCATTCTCCAATACCGGTTTGGATCCCGCTTATATGCAATTACTCCATCATATACTTTCGATGGTTGCTCTAATAATACACAAGACCTAACCATCAAGATCACAAAATCCACTCGACAAATCCGCCTTGTGGTAATCGACTGTGCAGGATTGTCGACCAATCCTGACGACATCAGATTATTCATATCTTTGAATAAGTCCACAGCAACCATGTGGTTAAGCGCACCTTATCGAATGCATTATGTTGTTTCTGATACAAATTTCTTCATACGAGAAGTGATAGTGGATATTGGTCATAAGGTTGAAGTGTACTCTCGTTATGACTTTCTCAAAAACACCAAGGTCATTGCAGCTGCAACAGCACGGTAGTCACCACATTAACATGCGAAAATGAAGTTTACTATCCCTATCATGTATATATATCCACTCTTATCCCCAATATCATTTCATTTGCACATAGAACATTTCCCACAGATCAAAAAATATAATTTGCCTTATGTGTATATTCCATCCATCTTCCAATAATGGGATACTATGACTACTACTACTTTTTCCTACGTAACATGTATCTTGTTTCATGGCATAATCTATAATTTCCCAGTGATCAAGAGACACACACATCAATAATAAAGTTGGATATGGTATGTGAACCGATTTTCAGCAAGCAAAATGTTGAACGCAACATCATCAAATCTCCCTTGATCCTTTTGTGAACTCCACAATTAACCAGAGAAGTTTCATGAATCCAAATCAGGAACACCTTTTATGAGCGAATCATGCTAAACAAATGTTTCCTAATACCTTTTCCCCCACTTGCCACTTTATTGTAAGCTTGAACACGATGAGAATGATGCTGACAGGAGTTATGGAAGATGACGATGCTATTGTTGACATGTGGAAGAAGAATAATGCAAGTCTCGATTTTTCGTTCCCCTCGATCGATCATGATTTCCGCCTTCGCAACCCATGATGTGATTGCATTTGGCAAATATTCCTCATGCACCTTTCTGGAAGAATATGTTAGAAGCTACATACGGAAGCTCTTTATAAAGGCACTCCTTTTTCTCAGTCCCAAACTAGCATCACATCCATGGCATCCTGTTGCATGTTTTGCGTCCCTTGGCCAATTTATTTTAGGCTTCAAGTTCCATGACGCATGATTTATCATCTACAATGACGATACTTATCCAATCACTATAGATGATAAAGGTGTATGTGGTTTCCAGAAACTGGAGCTCTTGTCTCTAATGTCGACAATATGCTGCCAATCCAAGCACTAGAATTTATGCCTTCCATCTTGGTGCATCATGGGCTTGTCTTGATTGGTTGTATAAGTACATATCGAGTATAAGATGCAAGGGATGTGTGGTCTTATTCTTTGAATAGATTCTGCCGAGATTTCCCCATTATGTGCACGAGCTAAGGGCCGTATCATCTAATTGGTTCTGCAACTTTGTTGTGAATCTTTGGATATCTGAACTTTTCGAAAGATTGATTGGGCGACTTGCTTATCATGAATGGCATTCAATGTCATTGCATTTGCTATTGGTAAGTAAAAGGAAGGGGGGTGATATACAATGAATGAAATGGATACTGATACTATTCTACTGCATAATCTATTTCACATTTGTTGAAACCAAGGGAACAATGTGATGCTATCTTTGGAGCTGTCCATCATGCCGAAGCGCTCTCTGAAAAAACCATCACAATTACAAACACATGAACAAGACACTGCTTCATCCCCTTGTTGAATATTATTACTTTTGTACCAAACAAGATTTTCTTCTCATCCTAATATACTATATATATATATATCTCAATGATGGTCCTTTTTACTATGGCTTGATGATTTGGCAGCATTCACAGCGGACACCTTGCTTTGATGACTTGCTGGGATGACAGGCTTCTTTAATGACTTGATATCATCCGATGCAAAGCCGGGTATACGCACATTCCAGTTTCGTTCTAATCATCCTTTATGAGTGATGTGCCTGTTGTTTCTTTACTTTCCTCATCATTTTACCTAAATGTAATTGAAGATCTTTGACTTGAAGTGTATCTGATTTGCGGTGTTTGGCCAAATGACAAGCGAATTGAGTGACGGATTCAATAAACTCATCAGCAGCTTCCATCAATATCTATAGAACAAAGTCAATCTTCTGGTATATCTCTCTTGTCAATGTATTATTTACCTCTTCTACTTCAGGCTCAAGTCTTTCTGTGGGTGCAAGTTGTTGCAACTGCCTCCTGCTGACAATGGTTTGACTTTGTAAATCCAAGGGATTAGCAGAACCGGGTGCTGCTGCTGGTACCATAGGTGTGACACCAACAGGACGCGTAGATGATGATACATCCCCCCCTGCAGTAGATGTCACTGGTGTTTGAACCGGTGTAGTAGCCGTACTAGTGGCACCGGTGGATGGAGAAGCTCCAGCAGATTGTGATAATGGTTGTTGTTGTGCTTGTTGGTTGGGAGGTTGTTGTTGCTGTTGTTGCTGTAGCTGTTGTAATTGTTGTTGTTGAGCAGCTTGTGCCATGGCAATATGTTGATTGGGATTAAACACGGGTGGCAATTGGCTAAACAGTTGTTGATAAACCTGTAATCGTTGTTGAAAGTCTCGTTCCTGTGCTTGTAGTTGATTTCGTTCCTCTGCCGAGAGATCGGTACGCTCAAGTGCCTGTCGTACATTCATAAGGCTTCCATTGAGGAGCTGATATTGCTGGATCATTTGTAATTGTGGTGGAAGCGCATTGTTCATATTGTTATTCATGTGGATATAGAAAAATCAAGTGAGAAAGAAGCATACAGCCTTGGCTGAGAAATCCGACACTGGCCGTTTGAGAGCGAAAATTGGATCACGTGATATATCGAAATCTGTGCTGGCTGCTAGAACAATGTTCATTTATCACTGTTTCCTCTTTTATGACCGCAGTATTTCACACACCCACCATGCACATATAAAAGGATGTTGTTGCCTTTCCTACATTACACCCCCCTTTCTCTCTTGATGATTGCTTTACAATGTCAAAGTAAAAGCTTATGTGTGCATCTCATTCCTTGCATCCCTGTGGAATAGAGCTGATACATGTATTGATCGCTATAAATTTTCATAGTGTTGCTTCATTCAATACTTTTTACAAATGATAACGATGGTTATGATACGAGACGGGTGGGGGATAAGGATGTTTTTGTTTTGAACTTGCCAGTGATCTTACAGTAGATATGTGCCATCCGCATGCACAGAGTGACACTTTGCAATTTCGAGATAGATTATATACAACACCCGAAGCACCTGATCGAGTGCATTACTGTATTTTATCTTTGAGCGATGACACTGATATCAACGTTTGCAATGTACTGAGAAAATTACACACTGCTCTCATTGTCATAGTGGTTGTCATTGTTATACTTGATTCTTTTAATGAGATAGACTTGATGGAGTACTTGATGAATCACATACTCTTATTGTATTTCATTCGATGCAGTGATCCGCCACAAAGATTGGATTGGATTGATGATAAGATAGTGTGCTATTCTTGATACTGGACCCCACCTTGTGGTCCACTGATCACTCTTCATTGACGAACTTTGATGTGATCCCTTTTTCGACATCATCATCTTGCAGCATATGACAACAATAATGACTTCTTTACATACTATCCCCCTTACAATAAACTCTCACTACATATGACATCCCAATCGCACTAAGCAGTGTGATGTTGAAACAAATGGTTTTTCAAATGGATCAAACTATGGGCGCTATTGAATGAATGTCATTGTTGTCAAGTACCCAACCGATTTCTTGATGATAGCCATCATCTAGTCTAGGCATCATTCGCCTAGAACGCATTTCCATAAGAGTCAATGGTATCATATGAGTTGCCATTAGTTGGTACTAGTTTCAATGCGTTGCGAGTGTAGATTCTTTGGAGCAATATCATGCAACAATGTCTGGATGATTTAAATAGGGAATGTGACACAAGAAATTCGAGAAGTGGCTTTGATTGTCAATTCATTGCTTTCATTCCATTTTCTTGTTCACGCTTTATTGATCTCTATTTTCCAACATGCCAAAGACCGAGAAATCGCAAAAGAGAAAGGCTATCGCTATCGATATTGAGCAACATGAGTCGAGTAGCGATGAATCCGATTCCGAACAACAACAACAACAACCTAAGGAGACTTTGAAGCGTAAAGCTGAAGAAGAGCCTGAACAGCAACATGTGAGCAAGAAGGCTACTACTGGCAATTCTTTATTTGTTGGTCAATTGAATAAGAAAGCGACACGACAAGAGATCCATGATTTCTTTTCACAAGCAGGCACGGTCGTGGATGTGCGTATGAAGAAGACCATGAAGAATCGTGAAAATAATCCTGGTTATTGTCATGTGGAAATGGGATCACCTGAAGAAAAGGAAGCTGCTTTAAAATTGCATGGCACCAGCTTTCAAGGATTCAAGCTTAATCTGGATGATGCTTCCAACTTCAAACCCAAGGCTCGTAATGATAAGCTCAGTGCACCTTCCAACACGCTCTTTGTCGCCAATTTGCCGTTTGAAGCCGATCGTGATTATGTCAAGCTTGTCTTTGAGAAATACGGTGATATTGAACGTGTCAGTCGTATCATGGCCAAAGGTTATGATACCGGTATTGCCTATGTCGAGTTTAAGGAGATGAAGCATGCCGTTACTGCTCTTCAATCCATGCAAGGCGAGAGTATCAAAGGTCGTCCCATTCGTCTTGATTACGCTGAGAAACGGAAAAATAACAAGCCCCATCCTCTCAAGAAGAAGAACTTTGTCAAGGAACAAAGATCATAGTAGTTGTATTAAGATACCTCTCATTTCCTCATCCACCTGTTCTATTATCACATACATACATACAATCACGCATTGGTATATATACTAGAGTTTTGTAATGCATTTATAAAAAAGTGAATTTGGCAACATTTTAGGTGTAGGGTGGTACCATGTCAATTCCCTTTCTTGGCCATTAGCATTGGCTTGAAATTGGGATGGGCGGTGTGTGGGGGTGCGTGTATTATCGTTTCACTTTTACTACTATATCCATCTTTATGCGTTCTTGGCAAAAAGCCTTGACTCTACTCTCGCTCTTGCCACTAGCAACACAAGTGGTGCGTGGCGATGCCACTCACATGGTAACTCATTCACACTCTACCATTGAATAACAATAAACTCATGGTGGGATAATAGTCAAGCACGGATTACTTTACAACCGAATGTTCAGGTGTCTGGAGCAAAAGCAGCATTCCAGGTGGTCAGGATGCATTCATCAAAGGTAGACTTGTTTATAGGTATATGGCTTTTGGTCAAGGCACTCATATGGTCTTGTTTATTAGTGGACTTTGATGAAAGTTCTCAAGGCAAAACGGCACTGTTGGTTTATGAGTGGCAAGATTTTGACCTTATTGGTCGAACCATGGGTAATGCTACTGTTGGAGAAAGGGTAAGGATCGATGATATATCTATATCTATTCAAGAGAGCTTATTGGAGAATAGCACAAGGTGGTGTGTGATGAAGAAGCGATTACACAACGACTTTGCAATGCATCATCCTATGGCGAATTTCTAGTTTCTTCACAAGGCAACGATACTTCTATCTTCACAACTGCTGTTCATCTCAACAAATCCAAAGAGTCTGCTTTATACAAGGTTGACAACACTGGCTATTATTGCGTTTCTATCCTCCCAGCCAATCGAGATAACGAGACTATTAGCACATTTGACGCATGGATTGAATGGAAGAATCCTTATGGCAGCTTACCCGCTGGTGATTATCCAAAATTGCTGGTAAGACTGCTACCAGGGATACTTTGAAGAATGTACTCATGGCTATGGACATAGTTTTATGGCATCTTCTCCTTGATTTATCTTGCAGTCGGTTTGTTCTGGGGTGTCCAATCTTTCCGTTATTGGCGTGATATTCTTCCTGTGCAGGTAATAAGATGGGGAACACAAGTCATATAAGCATACACTCATAATAACTTGCAATATAGCACTTTCTCTCTGGAACCATCTTCTTCCTTATTGTCGAAATGGCTATCAACTGGGGATTCTGGGAAGCTTACAATCAAACGGGTAGTCCATGTAAGTGATTCAGCACGTTGGAGTATGTGATGGATGTATAAGACTCATGTTGTTCTCTTCTTTAGCATATGGTCTATTGGCATTAGTGGCATTGACAAGTGCAGGAAGAAACAGGTAAGAGTCAAATGTTTATGGATCGAGTTCTTATATGGCTGATCATATTGCTCCTTTGATCAGCATGTCGTTCTTTATGCTCTTGGTGGTGTGTATGGGTTATAGTGTTGTCAAGTAAGTAGCTATGGCTTATGGGTACATGGTTTTTTCTTGTATGCTAATACAAAGGGTTTTCTTAGACCAAGTTTGGGTGCTACCATGAAAAAGTGTGTGGTGTTGGCATGCACGCATTTCTTCTTTGGTGTGGTGTATTCTTTGGGTGTCATGTTGTTGGATCCTGGTACGTTTGTTACCCTTTGTCAGTGAAATACGGTATTGACAGTTTTCATAGAAACGGCTGGTTTCCTTGTCCTCTTGGTTATCTTTCCTTTGGCCATTACCATGTCAGCATTCTATGTGTGGATTTTCAGTTCTTTGGGCGCGACGATTAGTACCCTGGGTGAGTATATATAAGGAACATGTGTTATATATGTAATGTACTCACCAAGATATATGAATATAGAAATACGCAAACAGCACGTCAAGGCATTGATGTATAAGCGTCTCTATCGATTGCTGATATTCTCGGTTCTTATGGTGGTGCTCATCTTTGTCATCAACATGTTTGCATTCAGCGGCAGTAGCGAAGTGGATTGGGATGCCAACAGTTGGCAGTGGCGTTGGATCATGCTGGATGGATCACTCAATTTGCTTTATTTCGTGGTGTTCTTTGTGATTATCATTTTATGGCGTCCTACCAGCAACAATCAACGATATGGCTTACAACAAATCAGTCAGGATGAGGAAGAAGCGCTTGATTTGGAAGATCAGTTACGTCGTGCTGGTGAATCTCGTGGATTGAATGATGATGAAGCAGCTATTTTCGAAGTTGGTGATGATGATCTTAGTGATGACGGTCATGACAAGGTCAAATTGGTATCAGTACCAGCACGTCAAAGCACAGAAGCCCGATCATCTCCCCCATCTTATGCAGCTGCAACATCCTCGTCAACTCAACATCAAGCACCATCCACACCCAATAACCGAGGTGAATCAGAAGGCAATGCATTGTTACAAGATGATGATGACGAGTAAGTATGGAAATAGGCAAAGATAATACATGATGTAATAACTGTCTTTACAACATCATAGACCTGATGACGATGAGCGTGCACATTTGACAAGCAATGCCCGTAAATAAGATTAGAGAATATCTCCCAATGTATCATAAGAAGAAAAAGCAACAATATATGCATTATATGACTCGAACCCATACAATATGATGCTTGATTGACAATGTGTGTGTATATATGTGCGTGAATGTAATTTTTATATGAGTGATGGTAAAAAAAACATGGTGGATGGGGAGATGTTTAGATCTTTTGCATGGCAGCAACATCAACAGATTGGACATAGTCCTCCAAAGCTTCAATAGCTTCAGTCAAGTCATCCATGGAAACCTAATACACGAATGAATAACCCATCCCATTACATATGTCAACCCAGTCCAATTGATCCTTACCTTGTCATCCTCAACAACGCAGTTGATTTGAAGCTTCTTGATACCGAAACCAACAGGGACGTGTTGGAAACCACCCCAGAGGAGACCATCCATGGTAATGTCACGAACGGATTGGGTCATGGCATCAATATCGGTCTCATCATCCCAGGGCTTAACTTCCAAGGTAACGGTAGTCTTAGCAATAGGCTTGGGCTTAGCAGCCTTCTTGGCATTGTATTCAGCAAGACGTTGAGCCTTGATACGCTCAGCTTCTTCATCAACTTCTTCGTCATCGGAACCAAAAAGATCAATGTCATCCTCCTCCTCAGCAGCAGCAGCAGCGGGAGCAGCAGCAGAAGCCCTGTCAAAATTAGATAAGAAAAATGTTGTTTTCTTGACGCGTTTCAAAAACTTACTTGGCAGACAAGCCTTGAACAGCAGCAATGTGCTTGTACCATCTGGCCAAGTGAGGGAAAGCAGCCTCGTTAGGACCTTCAGGAAGGGCTTCGAAAACAGCCTTATCGGCATCAGAAGCTTCAACGCTAATGACATTGAGTCAACATGAGGAGAATAGAAAAAAAGGACTCGTATATATAAACTTACCCCTTGACGTAAGAAGCGTTCTCAAAGAAACCGTTCAAAAGCTTGAAGGCGAGAGGGGTCTCGAGGGTGAGGGACATTTTTTTTTTATGTACAAGAAAAAAGAGAGAGTGAAAGTAACAGAGTGGGGCGGATGCAAAGTTTTTTCAAGCACAGCGGATACATTTGGATGGCTTGGCTCTTATTACACTTTTCATCCGACAACATCGATCACCCAATTTGTTGCACCCAACAAGCTTTTTATTCGTTATTGTGAACTTTTGAAATGCATTCATTTTGATTGGATTTTATGGAAACGTGGGTTATGGGATAGGATCATGTTTCTGAAATGGGTTACAGATAATGCTGCTTTGTTATGTATACCGCGTGTGTATACATGTCACGCTACTCGATGAGCATAAGGCTCCTTGCATAATAAGAGAATGAGCTCCGTATAAGCCATCATGACCCCTTCACATAATAAATCAAGTATACTGAAATAGGACTCGATCTCCTAAAATGAATGATAAGGAATGGTTACACGCATATATGCAATTACGTGAAGGAAAGCGCGCGCAAAAGGAGATGACAAAAAGACCAACATGATAGCTCCCTATGATGATAAAAAGAATAAGAGGGGAACATGTATTGCATATCACTGCAGAACCTGTGCATTAACAGCATGTAGAGAGCAATCATGGAAACGGAGAAACGACAATAACAAGTATACGAAAGGGGTGGGTGGGATGATACTGTCGTCACTAGGCTCATTCAAACATCCCTTTTTCTTTTTTTTTAATGACCTTATTTTTTGACACATTGTCTCTCGGAAGCAGCCATGTTTAGCAAATCGTTGTTTACTTTCCATCGGCAGCAACGCGCCCACATTACTAAACGCACTAAAAAGTGCACATCCAGGATGAACGGGATTTGTTAGGGGAAAATCCGAGTCCGTGAGTGTGGGAGAAGGGGTATTTTGAACCAATGGGCCCTTGATGTTTCTTTGTCCCAAAATCATGCATTTGCAAGGGCGTCTTGAGGAGTTATGCAAAAAAGTGGAAGCATGATCTAAAAAGGTAGTGAACATCGTCATCTTTGTTTTGTGAAACAGTAGAAAAACGCTTTTTGATCGTCCAGTTCCATCATCATGTCATTTCAAGTTTTGTTTCATGTCGGTATTTGGATAGTGCTGCAACACAGCAGCAAAGCAGCGGGGCAAGTGAGGAGTGCAAAAGGAGGAAAGCCCTGTTCCAGCATTGGCATTTGTGTGACCCAGACAACATGCTGCATTCGGGTGATATTGCGTACGATGATTGGTGTCATCTCAGATCCATGAGAGATAGAGATCCGGTTATTTGGTTCTTTTGCTGCATCTCACAATGTGTATATATAAACCCGCTTACTTTTCACCTTTCATCCCTCACACATTCACATTTCGCATTACTTTTATCATGTCTTGCCAAAAATTATTACTCTTGGAACCTTTTGAATATGACGACACTGCCAATGGTCGAAGCACCACTCCACCATTAGTGTTCACAGAAGATGAATGGGATGATACGCCAGTGACTTCACCAAGCACTACCACCGCTTCCGAAAATGATCCGAATAGCTTGTTTGGGGACCTGGATTTAGTCGAAGTATCTTTTATTCCTCCACCACCTCCGCCTCCTCAAAAATCCTTTGTTGACGAAAGTGCAACTGACATTTTGTCAATGCTACTCTCACAATTTGATGCAGCTGATTCGCAATATATTGTCCACCAGTAAATCAACACTCGCTTCTTCCCCTGCTGCACAATCATGTCAAATCCTGTTCTCAGCAATATGTCCAGATACCCCTGCTAAAAAAAGTCATTTGCTTGTTATACATTTGTAAATCACATCATTCCCCTTCCTCTCCCCCTTTTTCTGCTTATAAACAACATACACACTTGTACATGGTTCCACTATAAAGCATACCTTATTTGTTTGTTGATCAAGCTCTTTGTGTGGCTCATTAAGGTTAATGACTTCCCTCCTTGTTTTTGTTGATTGGGCGTACGTGGAAAGTATTTTGACAGCATGGCGTGCAGCATATTATCTTTAGCCGATACACATGCATGCATTGTATTACTCACACACTGTCCCCCCCCCACCTCTTTTATTGAATCCGATTCCGTTCCACCATCACCATGCACAGCTGTTTAGACCAAGTTTCAATACCATGTGACGCTTATGTCAACTGGGTCACATTAGTTTTTGATATCAGGTTGCATCACGTCTCGACACGTGTCATATGAAAATGTATTTCTTTTGATGAACATTCTTTGCATTTGATTGTGTTCCAATACCCTAAACAAGTTTCTGCTTAATGCAATCACGAAACCCCCCTTACACACACAACGATTAGAGTAGGATGAAATAACACTTTTATTTATGCATGCCCTTGCTAAGCAACCCTATTAATGCATATACCAAACCCTTCCTCTCTCCCAGTTGTCACTATAATAGTATATATGGCGTTTGATAATTGAATCATGCAAGTGTTATGTTGTCACACACCGCTGGGATAATTTGGCATGTACGTATCGCCGAAAGAGTGTCGTGGCTTGTTCTTACAATGGGCAAAAAGAAAGCCAACAATGGTCCAACACAAGAGCATTTACAAATCTACCAACGCATGAACTTTTTATACCAAGCATCCAACCTCATGACAACATTGGTTCAACCAGAAACATCAACGTCAAAGCACGGTTCTCTCGCACCACTAGGACGTTATTACAACCATACAATGAAACGTATCAGTAAACGCCTACTCTTACGCTCGTAAGCTAAATCACGTGCAGTGTGTGTGTGCGTCATGCCAACTCTTTATTTTGTTAGTGACCCATCAATTAAACGCACCATTTGTAAACGATGTGATACAACTCTGATACCCGCCTTGACATCAACTGTTCGAATGAAAGGTATAAAGTGGAATATGTGTATGCATATGTGAACATAACTAACAAGGATATTTATTAGATCATGCATCCATTATCCATTGCAAGACATGTGGCACTGAAAAGAAGTTGTTAGCAGGCTCACAAGTCCTTTTTTCTCAACGACCAGAAAACATTGTCGAAAAAGGAAGCAAAGAAGCAATGTAATAAAGCAATCATGTGCGGGCAACCAAATACGTTTATTTGTTCTCTTCCTCTCTTTCCTTCTTTCTTTCCCTACCACAATGATGAATGCTTACAATGAACCCGATTGGGGTGTTTCTACGGATGGAGACGTGTTTTCTCCTTCATTCGACCATCGAGATTCACTTGGCCAGTTTAACCCGTTTCAAGACTATGAGGTAGATAGTAATGAGTTTCAAGACGGAGAGCAACACACTCATACCAAGAATTATTAGACTACTCCTTCTTCTGCTGATACAACCACTTCCATATCCACTCCAGCTCTACCTGCAACAGATGCTCACACGCCAAGCATTTATATGAAGATCCATGTGGAAGATCCTCAAAAACAATCAGCAGCTGTGCAAGGATCCTTTATTAGTTATTTGATTACTACAGAGGTAAAAACATTTATCTATGATTGTGTGATTAAATCTCAATGTGATATAGACCAATTTAGAGACGTTTGCATCCAAACGATCGAGATCTGTACGTCGACGTTATCAAGACTTTGTGTGGCTCCATGAGAGTTTATCGCTTGAAAATCCTGCATGTATTGTGCCACCACTACCGGAGAAGCACCGATTGTCATACATCAATGGCGACCGGTTCAGTGATTCGTTTCTTGAACGACGACGACTAGGGTACATCATTGATCATCCATTTGATATCAACGGCATACTCATGGCTGTTTATAGATTGCAATGGTTTCTGGATCGCATTGCCAGTCATCCTTCATTACAACAATCCCAGTGCACTCGAATATTTCTGGAATCACCCGACTTTGTAAGTGGATGCATCGTTGCTATTAGCGATTGTTTCCTCATATTCGATTATTAGAAAAATGACAAGCGTGCCATCCAAGCAACGCACGTACCAAAACCACCCTCCATTCTGGATACATTGGGTGATGTGCTGATGAATGCGTTTACCAAGGTCAAGAAACCTGATCAACGCTTTATTGATATGCAAGAATACGTGGATAAACTTGAGGACAATATACGCAACATTGAATTACTTTATGCACGGATCAGCAAACGGCAAACCAGTATGTGTGTTACACAATCGTCATGACGAGATCGTTTCATTAAACTATGCTTATTACAGGTTTGCAACATGATTACGTTAGCTTTGCTTGGAGCATTCGGGAAATCTCGGCCATGGAATCATCTATTGATATGCCATTACGACAGTTTGCAGAAACTACGGAGACTTATTCAAAATACCTAAAGGATATGGTACGTTGAATATCTATTACCTGTTATAGATCACTTACAAGTCCATGTAGACCAACACAGAGGATATTCTGTTCCTCAATGACCTGCATGAGTTACTCGCTTACTGCCAAGCTGTCAAGGTAAGGAGGATGCTGATTGCTCAAGGAGCTGATACTGATGAGGAATCGTGGATAGGATGTGTTACAAAGGCGGGATGAAAGCCAAATCGATTTCGAAGAGTTATCAGTTTATTTACAGCGAACGTTAGCAGAACGCGAGAAGCATCCTGAAAAGAGCGCTGAATTGGAGCCGAAAATCAGAGAGGTAGGGTGGAAGATGGGTGGTAATAGGGAAACCAGTGTTAATGATGACTCGTATAGCTTGAAGCTGAAGTGGCAAAAACCAGTGATATCACCAATGAATTTTCAGAGCAAATGACTGAAGAATTTGAAATCTTCCAGAAATCAAAAGCAACGGAACTCAAGCAAGGCATGCTGGCTTATGCAGATAGTCATATCGACTTTTATACAAAGGTATGGCGAATGATGGTACACGCTGGAAGATGGTTAACCAAAGTGGATGATTGTATTTTGCATTATAGGGTGCAGCTTTATGGGAAAGCATCTTGCCGGTACTGGAAAGCATTCAATTGGACGATGATGACAATAACAACAATAACAACAACTCCAGTGAAGAAGACAATGCATAATGATATCACTCCTCCTCTCCTCACATTTGCATTCGACATCCACATATGATCATACTATATCATTCTCTTATATCACCCATCACTATCCCAGCATATTAGCATACTCAATCATTCTCTTTCAACAAATACAATCATTCTTGCGCAAAATCCTCGTGTTTATAAAATGACATTAGATTATAATCTAGCTTTGATATGTGCAGCAGCTTCTTCTTCTTTAGCCCAGTTCCTGACTTGGCGTCTGAGGATTTTACCAGTACTATTCTTTGGGATTTGAGGAACAAAACGAATACCGCCTCTGAGTCGCTTATGACTTGCAACTTGAGCTGAAATGTGATCCATGATCTTTTGAGCAAGTTGATCATTCTGTTTTATACCACGTTGAAGCACGATGTACGCTCTTGGATGTTCAGTAGCTTCTTCCGCATTATCCACACCAATCACACATGCGTCAGCGATCTCTGGCACTGTTAACAATAAAGCTTCAAGCTCTGCATATAATGACACAATGAGACTAATGTGACTATAATGATCCAATGCTGACTTACCTGCTGGTGCCACCTGAAATCCTTTATACTTGATCAATTCTTTGATGCGATCCGTAATAAAAAAGGATTGTGTTTTGCTATCATACTTGCAAATGTCACCCGTTCGCATCCAACCATCCTCCGTGAAAGTATCAGCATTGGCTTTGGGATTATTCAGGTATCCTTTCATGATACTAGTGCCGCGCAACAGCAATTCACCTTCTTCATCATCTCCGAGTTCTCATATTTGATCCATATCAGTATCTCACTCGCTTTTACCATTGTGCTGTTACTTACCACGTCCATTCTCACTCATGATCTTTACTTCCACATTTGGACATACGATCCCAATCGATCCTGATATGAAACATACCATCAATCACGTGTTCTATGTCATTTGTACCTTGCGCTTGATCATACCTGGTACTCCACTTTCAAGCGTTTGCAAAATGACTCCACTCGTTGTTTCTGTCATTCCATATCTATAGTGTGTTCGTTGATATACATATAAAAGTCATAAAGCAGTTTCAATTTACCCTTGACGCATAATCACTTCAGGTACGCGACTGGAGACACCATCCAAATGTTCCTTGTTGAGCGGAGCTGCACCACATCCAATATACTGAATGGAGCTAAGATCATATTTTCGTACAATGGGATTTTTAGCCAACTGCACCGCTATACATAATCAAGGTCAGCATTGAATGTTCTGACGTGTGTGTGTAACCAACCACACTTACCCACAGGAGGGACAATACTTGCACTTGTAATTTTATACTTTTCCACCAGCTGACAAAACAATTCGAGATTAAACTTGGACATGACAACCACTGGCAACATTTTATAAAGAGCATTGAGCACCAGTGAACATAAGCCATAGATATGGAAAAAGGGTAAAAAGCCAATGGCGACAGGTGGCTGTGCACCTGGTTCAAGTGGTGGCACAGAAGGATCAAAGTTGGAAGGTTCCATACCCAGCACTGTCATGATTTGCGATACAAAGTTACGGTGTGTGAGCATTACTCCTTTGGCTCGTCCTGTGGTTCCGCTGGAATATAAGATAAATGCCAAGTCTTCGCGTGGATTGATCTTTTTAAGCTGTGACACATCCAAATGTTGACTGGTCAAGAGAGAATATACTGAAGCAATCCCATCGTATTCTTCTTGTTCACCCAATACAAAGATACGATGGCGGGGAATACCCACTTGAGCACAAACTCTTAAGAGTACAGGAAGCAAATGAGGTACTGTCACAAGTGCTTTGGCGCCAGAATCACGTATTTGGTGAAGAAACTCGGCTATTCTCGTGCCGATCCTTATTAATCCTAATGCCTGTACAAAGATCATCCTTCTTTCACTGTACCTTCTGTGTAATTGGGATTCCTAATAAAATATACATTGAGTTGGTTAATTTTTTCCCACTAACTTTCCCCTTTTCATTTCCGCATAATCCATGACTTACCCTGGAGTAATAGTCGCTTGAGCACCCAACAACGACATGTAGAGAACAATATGGTCATACTGATTGGGAGCAAAACAAGCTACCACATCACCTTTTTTTAATCCCACTTTGTCTTGCCATCCTCGTGCCATTCGGCTTGAAAGATCATATACTTGGGTATAATTTAATGAACGACCAGTATGACCATCGATAAAGAGGGGTGTATCATGCGAAAAGAAGCGGTTGTATTTGTTGGGCTCGAAATGGAATGTATACAAGTCCAAGTCTGGAAGATGCACAGCAGGCAAGGTCGACTTGTAAATCACCATAATAAGAGAATTGGATGGAAAAAAAAGCAAACGGAAGGAACAATCTCCTTCATGGTATGGGGGTTGTATTATATATATGCTCTCCAAAAAGGGATGGTGGGAAATAGGGTTTAGTAAGGCGGAACACACAATGTTCCTCCCGTGTGCATGTGCCATCCTCTCAAATCAAATTGTTCCTTTTTCTTTAAATCATAATGATGTGCAGCATGAATCCATCGACCATTTTTAGAGCTTCAGGACTTTTAAAAGCCATGTCGTTTTCATTCTCGTCAACATTGAGCGGCACGTAGCAATGGACGTGTCACACCGTCAGGTTCATTCAAGCACAGCTGATGGTATGCTGGCATTCACAATGGAAGTAGATGTTTCGTATTTTGAACAATATGTGCATTCTGTATCCTGGCTTATTATTCGCCTTTAAAGGATAAGACGAGTATCTCATTGAAATAAACAATGAATGGCATGATGCATTGTAATACCCATTGTTATATGCTTATAACCATTCAAACCTTATAGACCGTCATTATGTTTCTGCATTGCATTGTGACACAAGAGAACACATTGTCTGGTTTATACACGACACAGAAATTGTGCAAGATAAAAGTACATACTTATTAATAAAGATGGAGGATAAGCTTACAATAAGATAAGGCATACAATATATATGTACATGGTAGCATATCCATAAACGATGGTCCAACTTGTTACTCGACCTTGTTATTATCCACAGCATCACGGGACTGATGCTCTTCATGGGCAGCTGTAGGTTGGGTCATTTCTATCGTCTGGAAAGGATTGGGAGCAGATGATAGGGAAGAACTTGTAGACAATCGACGCAAATCACGATCTTCACTTATTCTTTGACCATTACTGACATTTTTGCCTTCTTGTTGTGATCCACGTGCAGCAGATGCGCTATTGCCACGGATAAATTGTGCAAAGTTACGACGCGAGTTACGAGCTTGATTTTGTTGTTGCTCATCTTCGCGTTGTTTGAGTGCCAAATCAAGGGTGCGGAAGACTTCATCATCCACATAGTAAGATTTGAATAACAGTTCCATGAGCTGCATACGATCCTCCACATTTGCAAGTCGACGGCTTTCATCTGTTGGAAATACGGCTCCAGTGGAATGATAATGCTGCTGCATGGGATGCTGACCATTGCTGCTATCACTGGAATGCGTGGATCCCATATCATTCAAAACACTCTTGTTGTCATCATAATAAGGTGCTGGACCATAATTTCTCAAGTCAAGTGAGTATCGTTGATGCACAGGTGTCACCAGTGGAACTGCCGTAGTTGACGAATTGATACTGAAACGATCTTTAAGACCATCAGAAATTGAACGACGCATACTACCAAAGGACCATCGATGAATCAAGCCAAAAGGTGATCTTGCACGATAACCAAATACGAGCGTTTGGAATGCAATGAACAAACCAAATAAACCACCCAAAAAGCCAAGAGCATTCAAAAGCGAAAAGATCTTTTGTTCACGTTCTACCAATGTCGTTGGCGTAGCTGATTTAATGTACATTTCGTTAATGACACCTTGATTCAAGTTAGGTGCCTGGTTGGATGGATCCTGTGATTGTGTGCGTTCTGTCACTGTAATGGATGGTGTCGTGTTGAGCACAGGTGAAAAACCGACATAATTCCATCCAACATCTTGCAGGAACTCTTGTTTCACAAGCTGATATTCAACATAGGATCGATCCAAAGGTTCAAAGTCAATCACGGTTTGCGATTCAAAGTCATTACGGTCTTGTTCGATCCATTGTTTAACATCACCCTCTGATAGAATTTGACTCCTGTCATCAAAGAACACGTATGCATTGGGATCACGTTTGGGAGGATACACAGTGACATGTGTACGACCCGTAGCAGTGCCATCACCTGAAACGTAAAATGAAAAGTGTAATAGAGATCCGTTGTTTGCGTGTGGCATGGATTCAGGTGCCAATTGCATATCACCAGGGCGGAAGAGATAACAGGTCAAGTTTCCAAGATTGTTGGTAAAGAATGGCGAGTGGATAGATAAATCCAAAGGCTCAATATTGTCAATGCATGTCACTCCTGTATCAGTGTCACAAGTCACAAGTGGATATGTGCGGTTAGGGCGCTGGGTGTCAGGCTCCACAACAATAGGAAAACCTTCAAAGCAGAATCGTATATCTATTGTTGTCATATAATGAGTATACATTCAAGATGATATGCTTGCCATTGTGCATACCTGGGATAGCAACCAAACCACCAGGAGCCATGGTCGTGATAGTAAAAGTTGCTTTTGGACTTCGCAACACCTGTAATAGAACAAAGACAAAAAATGCTACAAACAAAAAGAGAAGAAGCACCTTGGATACCAATCGCAATGTTTCTGCCCACAGTGGCTCTCCAGTTCTTTATGCATGCCATGTGTTATTAGTAAAAGTTTGAAATTCGATGACATATTCATGCATACCTTGGATTCCAAAGATCATAATGAAAGCGCATGACAATACGTCGAGCACGGTGTCGAAAACGATACAAGATGGCAGCCATAATTAATGCAGCTACGACACACACAACAACAATAGCTGCAATAATACCGCCCTTGAGCCCTTCGGATGATGCATTCGTATCTTCGATTGCATTTGTCACCACGTTGCTCACCCATTTAGCCGATGATAAATCAAGATCACCATTACTATTCACGCTTGGTAGTTTGAGCACATCCATATTGCTGGTATATAAATTACTCATGCCACCTGGAACGGTTTGTGTGAATGAAAAATAGCAATATATTGATAGCTTCATTGAACTTACCAAAAGCAAACACCATATATTCATTTGTGATCAATGCACCAGTAGCATACGAGCGATGCATAGGTGCTGTTCCTTGGATGTCAGGTTCGTACCATGTCCACGTTTGGGTGTCAAGCACATACAAATCGTTATAGTAAGTGCGATTGAAGGTAGCAAAGAAATCGTCACCTATATCCCAAAGAATTGAAGGGTGAGCGTTTGTTTACGATAATCAAGTAGATGTATCTTCTCACCTCCAAACAAGTAAATGTATCGTTTCTCAGGGCCAAGAACTGCTGTTGCTGATGTCGTTGGTTCAGCTGGACCATTACTGTGGGTTGTATCGATTGTGACATTTTCCCAGGTACCATCATTTGTATGGTAGATAACTGCCATGTCATGTGGAGTAGGGAAACCATTAGCACCTGGGATGAAATATCTTCCAGTCAAGTAGACGATTCTGCCATCACTATATAGCAAAAATAATGTCAGTATGATTACACGCTTCTTATGTCCACATGAAGAAATGACACTTACGGAAGAGCAGTGGCAGTATAGCTATCCATGACGAAACCAGGAAGGGGACGTTGTGTAAATGCACCCGTAGAAGGATCATATGACCAAAAATCTTGACGTGGTCTCGGATCATAAGGACCTTTTAATCCACCAAAGATATAAACAAGACCATCCGATGCTAAAACAGCTTTGAAATTTTGTCGTGCGCGAGGAATTGTCGTATTGTCATCAGGCTGCAAGGTGACAGCCAAAGGCGACCATGTATCGTTTTCAAAAGTGTAATGATAGGCATGCATGGGTGCTTGATCAAACAAGGTATCATAGTAATTTCCACCAAATAATGTAAATGATGCATTATCAGGCATAAGAGCGATATCTGCAAAAGCCACTGATGGACCATATTCATTACGAGCTTCATAAATGAGATCTCCTGTAGTCGCATCAAATGAAAAGGCTGAAAATTGGTTGGTATGCTGATTTAATCTGCCGTCGCCACCATAAGCATACATGACATTATCGATCGTGAAAGCTGTTGCACCCAACACTCTGGGGATCTTTTCATTTGTCTGTATCGGTACTGGATATGAGCCAAACACTGATGTCACTGCTACGTTTAGCAGCACCAGAAGGATTGTGCCAACATTGTGTCTCCCTGACATGTTGCTTTCTTTTGGTACGATAAAAGAAACACGAAAGAAAAAGAGAGATATGAGAAAAAGAACAAGCTGAAGCGTTCTTTTTGCATTATCAAGGATCAGGGCTGAGCCGTTACGGTGAGACAATGGCAAAGCTTTTCTTGAGTTTGTGCAATCGATCTAACTGTTTAAGAGCCATCCTGGCTACGCTTGATGCTGTAAGCTTTGCATTCCCATGGGTTGTACCATTATGCTTGTACCAGCTGTGTTCGAGTAAGAAATGTCTCTTTGATGATACTGACTTTTCCTAATGACAATGAGTCAAGTATAATGAATCCATGTCCCATGGATCACAAGCCATTGTGTTTTGAAGGACCAATTTGGCAACATGGATTGGTATGGTCATGGTCAAAATAGAACATGATATGGGCGCAGTCATCCTTCAAAATACACTGTTTTTGGCGAGGTGGGGCGCCACTTGCCATGAAAGGTAGACTTGGATTTTTCCTCGAGTCACACTGATGCTGTGGTAGTATGCACCAGGCATAGACTAAAATGCAGAGGCGTTACTACTGTACCACATCATCTTGCTCTCCTATCATTCTTCTGTGAGCATCACCTGAAAGCAAATCAAGATCAGACTCAGATCCATCAAACTCGACATGGAAATCAAAGCCATCTTCTGCTACCCTTATAGTACAACATCACATCATCTTCTTTCTCAACAGCTTATACATTGTTACTCATATGCCCAAAGTCCTCCTACCATGATACAATTTCTTGCCATCATTGTACTGATTTCATGCTATGGTTCGGAATCACAATATAATGAAATAAGAAGAAAAAGCGGCGATCCTTCCATGTTCTTTGTGCAATGGTGACACAGGTTACGTGTGTCACTATGCTCTTGTTTCATTTTTCATTTTACTGCCATCACATGCTTGAATCGACCACGTAAAGAAAATTCATGCATCAGCCCATTTCAAAACTGCTGCGTGGCATTTAGTTTATGGTAATGTTATTGTTATCACATGATAACAATAGCGAGCATCTCGCCTTTAATACTATCGAAAGACGAACACCACAAGTCTAGCATGGCATACAGTGGAATCGCCATCTCACCACAGCTCTTTAAACAGCTGCACTTGGATGATAGCTTTCGCAACCATTGTGCATTTTTTGGTGCGAGACAAAAAGTTGCAGCATACCTAGCGATGTTGATCTCGTTTATTCTGTTATCTGGACGAAGATGTTCATTCATCACAGTTATAGATTGAGCATAAAAAAGTATATTATCCACATGTATTTGAATAGACATAGGCCATACCCATCCATGTTTGCGTGGCAAAGATACATGCTGCCTAATGCATGCCACAATCTTATCCAAACTTGCCTCATACTTCTTTCTCATTTTCTCATATAGCATATCTGGAACTGTTCCTGCAATTTAATGTTGTGTGCATACTGTAGCCAGAATATGTATGCATAAGCAATATCTTAATAGCAAATCACCAAGTCCATACTACACTGATGATTTATTGCTGACCAAATAAAGTCGAGAATCGTTTAAATAAAAGGATAAGGTAACCAACATGTGTAACTTTTGATATAGTATCGCTGCACTGCATGCAAGCATGTTGCGTTATGTGACAGGTGCGTCATCAGGTATGGGTACCAAAGCATGGTTCTCATGCTGTCAGCTAAGTCACGTGCCTTCTTCTTCAGTAAGTTGAACTTGTTAGTCAATCAAATACATGTTGAATATGAGCATCATCTTGCACGGAGTTGAAATCAACCATTGGGAAGCTGCATTTATTCTGGAATCATCATATATTTATGCTAGCAATGAGTTTATAGTAATGATTGATATAGTTACATGTGTTGAAACAACAATGGTCGTCCCTTGCATGGAGATGAAGGTTCACGCATAAAAATACCAGCAACTCCTATTCCTGTCGATCATAGTTTTTATGTTACACAACAAGAACTGTTTAAGGTCGCGTGTGCCTGGAACACATCTCCTGGATTTATAACTCAGGTGGGGTGCCAAGCATAGTTAAAAAAAGCAACATGATCTTTACCGGATACAGGCAGTTAATCTTGGTGCCTCTTTTCTTTCGTCCTTTCGCTTTTTCTTTTTATTATTTCTTCTCATGGCGCCCATTGATCAAACCAGCTATGAGCATTACCTTGTTGCACGTCAAGCTGTGCAAGATGACGTGACCAATCGACTGACACCTACTGACGATCAGCGCATAACGCTTATTATTATTGGTGTCTATGTGGCAGCTATTCTTATACTTTGGAACATGCCTATTATTAAGCATGTATTGGCTCCCTTCAAGGTATGACTTTATAAGCTGATCCAAGGATGGTTTGCACAAGATGCTCACTCAACATATGCATAATAGCTCTTGACCGTTGGTTTACACGAGTTCTCACATGCTATTGTTGGATGCTTGACCTGTGGACGTATTGAAGGATTGGAGATTGATCCTAATGAAGGTGGTGTTACGCATATTGTAAGTTGTAAAGGGAGCATTCATTATATTTGTGTACAAAAAGGCTAATCGGATCACGGATAGCGTGGTGGTATCCCGATGTGTACTTTACCTGCTGGTTATCTCGGTTCATCACTTATTGGCGCCATCCTTGTCATGTGTGGATTTGACGTCTTGGCTTCCAAAGTAGCTTCCATCTTTTTGGGCGTATGTCTGTTATTCACTTTATGGTGGGCCAAGAATTGGTTGACTCGTGGTATCGGATTGTTATTTATTGGCTTGATTGTTCTCCTCTGGCTCGTTGCCAATGGTGTTGGTCTCAAGTACTTTGTATTATTTGTCGGGTAAGCGTTCCTTGGGTAATAATGGTATGTCAACGCACCATGCTCATTTCCTGTTGTATAGTGTCATGTCATGTCTTTATTGTCTTTGGGATATTCTCGATGATCTTGTTTTCCGAAAGGTGCATGAATCTGACGCGTCCAAGTTTGCCAAAATGTGCGGTGGATGCATGTCGAGTAGAGTGTGGGGTGCCCTTTGGTTCATGATCAGTTTGATTTTCTTTGTGGCCGGTATCTTGATTGGATTAGCAGCCTTCAAAGGTAAAGGGGAAGGATATTTGTCTTCTCATTTATTTAATCATGCTAATGTAATCTGTTCTTCCTTACATAGGTGATCAACAACAACAGCAGCAAAATCCAGGTTTCTAAGTGGTCTTCCTGCAACAAAGAAGCATACAGCTGTATTATTCTTCACCTCCTTCAACTCCCTTCCTCCACCATTGCCATCATGACACTTATCCATTTACCATCCGCACTAACACTGTATATACTATTTACCCTGTTATCGTATTTGTCATCATGTTTTGTCTTGATATCTTATATAAATGTGTTTCATTCTCTCCAAATTATTATGTCTAACGAAAAATCAAGATCGTCCATACGTGTAACACGAGCTAATAACAGCATATAGACCGGACTTTTATCATTCTTTTATGCTATAACATAACATAAAGCAATAAATATGTGTGTGTTTACAGGAAAATATGGTTTACTTTTTGTTGGTACAATGATGAAAACTACTTTTAGGGTGTGACCAGATCGTTATATGAGCGTTAAGGGGTTATGTGAAGTGCTCTGTGTATTCTGGCTAGTGCTTCGCCTATAATAAATGACATCTTGAACCTTATTGAATGCAGTCATCATGGCAATATCGTTATATGATCTGTGAAGTATGTACTTGATACAACGGATGATTGCAGGGAAGCGACTTTATCGAGAATACGGCAGTTCTAGAAAAACACATGATGTCATTATATGTATCTTTTTTCTTGACATTGATATATCAACTTGTCGGTGCTGCTATCGGATTGTATATAAGCCTAATGGCTGAATCATATCCTTCCACGCGTATCTTCACTACATGTACTTGTTCACGGCTTGACAACGTAGCTTGAACTTGCAACAAAGATGACAACTGGGGATTGATTGATGTATTCCGTTCATAATCATTGATATTGAAGCTTGCTGATACTGAATGCATAAAGTGCTACAGCCTTTTAACATGTCTTGCGTTTGGCGGTGATGTGATAAATTATGCAACAAGAGTATGCACCATGCTGTCCAATGCAGAAGATATTGGTGTATTGGGTAGAGATTGTCATCAATTCAAATCTTGTAAATGCATCAACATACATCAGTATATAAAGGTCAAAGCTATAGACAATGATGCTATATTTATCTACTTTTCAGAATTCATGAATACACCAGAGCAAAACCAGGAGACCAGTCCAACCGTACGCCGATGTATCAATTGCAATAATAGCAGTACACCTGTATGGAGGAAAAGTAAACTTCAAGTAGGCGATACTGTATGCAATGCATGCGACCAACAGTAAGCATCCTATTTGAAAGCTTGTCTTTTCCAGATTCGGTATCCTAACTGGGATGCTTTTTTTTACAGTGAACACCAACATGGCCATTCTCGTGTGGTGCGTGTGGTACGCGGAAGACCAAGAACGGTGCGATGCACCAAGCGTTGTCATGAGTTCAAATGAGCACCCAACACATAATTGTAGTGTGTCTGAACATGTGTAATAATGTATGAAAGTAGCAGAAACAAAGTAGAACAAGTGACAATGTTGGTGAATCCACGTGACCATTATTATCCTCAACAATGATTCAGCATGTGTTCATTGTTTGTCGTTCTCTTTGTCTTGAATGAGCCACTGCAGAACATGTATTCATTAATGAAAAGTACAAAAAGAGAATGATAATACATACCATAAACGACCTACAAGAGAAATATCAGAGTCAAATATCACAATGAGGACCACGATAATAAAAGTACTAGGATAACAATGAAGCACTATGAATAATCAATACATGTATCAGCTCTAATCCAAAAGGTTGTAAAAAATGGGCATTCTCCATAATACTCACATGGACTTGGGCGCTTGTCAGTGCAGGCAATTATAATGAGACAGGAGAAAGAAAAGAAATGTGTGAAAGAAAAAGTAGGCGGGAACATCCTTGTTTATAGGCGTGTGGAATCTCAGTGCTTACAAAAGAATGATAAATGTATGTTGGGGATGATGCATGAATTGATAAAGTGGTGGGGAATCTATCAAGATTAAAGCCTGGTTGCGATGTTGTCCTTGCATAAATCGCACAGGTGGTAACGCCTCTCCCAGCTTCGTCAATTAATCATGGGCATCGCTCTGCCACGTTATCTATCACGTTTTACATTCACACCAACATCCATCGCAGAGACTTGCTGTTATCAAGTTACTTTTTACAGTTGTTCTTATAATGGCATGCAACACAATGAGTGACACCCTCCGAGACAGAGCCTTCTGAACAAATTGTTGGTCACATGATAGAGTAGATTCCAGCTTTATATTTCATTGATTTGACTGCATGTAGAGCAGCAACAACAGGTGGACATCAGCTGTGTTAAAGCAGCACGCGACGCGTTTCTACCAATTTCATAATCCCTTTCCCACTTTACTCAGTAATATGGTACGACAACAAATACCGATATCTACAAGTTGCTCACCAACTTTATTCAGTCTACCTGTGATATCGACCCTGCTTTGGTTGACAAGATTAAGCAATTCCGCTTTGCAAAGTACTCGAGTGGCAATGCAGCATTCGTTTGTAAGCGATATCAACTCAACAATGGAAACAGGAAACTAATGTTGGATAGTGCAAATCGATCGCAATGAACTCAAGATTGTGGAAGATGAAGTGCATGATAATATCTCTATAGAAGACTTGGTAGAAGGTAGGTTTGTTGTCATGGAAACAGTAGACAAGCTTTGTGCTGATGGGTGATGGATTAGAGCTTCCCGAGAATAGTCCACGCTTTATCATTCTCAGTTATGAAGTAAGTGTGATACAAGACATTTGTGTCTGTGTATGTGTGGAGGGGGTTATATATTGACTCTTGTCTTTTTGTAGTTACAACATGCCGATGGTCGCAAGAACTTTCCACTTGTATTCATTTACTGGTCACCATCCACTGCCAAGACTGAGATTAGCATGCTGGTAAGTCATCATCCTAGTGGGATTATAAACTATGCTTATCCTAATATATCCAACAGTACGCTTCTGCCAAGACTTTTCTCCAAGATACCATTGATGTGCAACGGGTAAGTCTTTTTTTATTATTATATTACTCTTTCCACACAAGCTAATGTCTAACAATGGAATGCAGGGTATTGATATTCGAGAACCAGAGACATTTACAGCCGAGTATCTCGATAGCCAGCTAAAGCATGTGTAAAGGAAAAAGGATGCAATAAAGAGGAGTGAATCGAATGACAACAAGAAATTTCGCTATGCTGATCCAGCAGCGTCCCTGGCAATTTCATGAAAGAGCAACTTGTTCCAATCATCGACAGGACCTAATATTCCATTAGGTTAAGCGCACATTCAATGAACCATCCTAACCAATTTACCTGGTAAACAAGTATGCAAGCAATCTGAATCGGGTCTTGAATGAGCATCACCCCGTAGATTAGCCATGTGTGATACATTAAAGAATCGGATACGATAGTCTTGGGCTTCGTCAATCATTTCCTAGTAACGCATCATTAGTTTCCTGACACTTGTATACTCCTCTCCCATTTCAATAAATTACCTTCCAAACTTGATCCATCTTTTCAAACATATCCCATTGGAATTCCCCGTCCTTGCGAGTGGGTGCAAATGGCGTCTTGCTAGGTTCCGTGTATCGTGAGCATTTGGCATGACCATAGGGTGTGCTTCGCACCCAAACACGTTGAACAGGTCTGAGATTGCGTTGCAAATAATCGAAAATAATGCGCATAGCTCGACGATAAGCATCCATCATTTCTTTGTCAGATTCGTTAGGTCCCCATTTTAGATCTGTGTGCCAATGGGCAGCCTAGTAAACACCATTCTTTAGTATTTCTATGATCCCTCCTTGTCCCTTTGTGTACTTACCGTATTGATGACAATATGATCGAACCGTGAAAGAGCATGCACCCTATTATGTATAATAGATCAGTCTCCGTCATAGGATAATCGGCAACCCTATGTGGCGCTACCAATAGCCTTACCATGGAAAATTGGTTCCCTTACCAATGATGTAACCTTCATCATCATTGGGTTCCATGAGCTTGAAATCATCAAGACGCACCAAATAATCCGAGCGTAAATAAGCCAAAGTAACAGCACCTTCGACTTGAAGTTTATCTTGATGCACAAACTGGCTCACCCACATATTACGATCACCTCCTGACAGCTGAGTATCACCAGGTGGGGATGTCAGTTTCTCGCCCAATAAACATCCCATGCTTTCAAATTCCAATTGATTGATCGAGTCACCCACAAAGACAAGTGGATGGTTGCTTAGATATTCAGCAAATCGTTTGGCGTCAAAGGGTACAAGTTCACATCCTGAAGGTTCCCATACATAATCCATACTAGAAAAGAACATGAGTTCCTAGTGAATGTGTGTGTGTGTTGTTCCTTACATGTGTTTGCTTCGATTAAACTCATTTCCTTCATCCAATCGTCGATAACACTTGTGAGGAAATCCACCACTGCAGTGATATCCTGCCACCTTTTCAATATCGCTTGGTTTATCGGCACGCAACAACTTTTCTCGTCTTGTCCATTGGCCTTGGTTGTAAGTGTCCGAGGTACACAAGGTACCCATATCCTCTGGTATCGTAATCAAGGGCTCAATGGGGGCAATGACATTGGTAGCACCATCTGATTCTCGCTCACTTGTAGGTACGATGCCGTCATCTCGCCATGACCAGACTAGTAACCATAGTAGCAGTAACCAAACAAAGGCAACTACATAAACAGTACGGGACCACATGTGCTGTGACATGGATGTATCAGTGTTTGGCATAGTTGTATGCTATGTATTGTGTGTGATATGTGTATATATATGTGTGGGTGTGGGTGTATGTATGACTTGTAAAGAAAGAGAGAAAAATAAAGAGAGGAATGGTTTAGAAGAACGATGATCCTTTTCTCTCCTCCGTCGATCAATTTGGCATTCGCCCTTTGTGTAACAATCCACTTCTCCGAGCGGCGATCTTTTTTTTATAGCGTCTCTCATTTGTATCCCAGCCACCAGACATTTAAATATTGCCAAGGAACATCAAATAAATCACTTTATACAATCATCATTTCCATACATTATTTGTAAATATATCATCATTGTCTTCATCAAAAAGTTGATGAATACCACGTTGGGATTGATGAGAGGTAGATGAATGATCAGGTGTAGAATTGGATGCAACTGGAAGAGTGACATGTGAAAAGGTGGAGGAGGAAACTGTTTCCATGTTGTGTTGTTGTTGTGATGGTGGTGTTGATGATGGATGATTATATTGTGGTGAAGAAAACGATGGGTGTGGTTGTGGGTTGCCTGGTGATAATGATGATGATGGTGACGGTGATGGTGGATGTGGTTGCAAGTGTCTTTGTTGTTGTTGAAGAGTTTCAGTTGCTGGTGTAGATCGAGATGTTCTCAAATGTTTAGGAGGACCTGTTGCAGGTTGTTGTTGTTGTTGTTGTTGTCTACGACCTGCTGGTGAACGTGGAGACCGTGGTGGTGGTGTTCTTGTTGATGATAACTGTTGCTCATTTTCTTGTGAAGAAATATCTGCTACGACCACATAGTTGCCTTTGCCTTGTTCCACAATGACATCAACACATCCTTCTCGTCGACTTGGTGGTCTATCAGGCATACGTAATTTCCCTTTGCGTACAGATACCATGCCTGCTGCACTTGTATCCGTTCCACCATAGCCACGTGCACGACTACCAGTTGGACTACTACTGTGACCATAGCGTGCTTGTTTCCATAGTGGCGCTCGAAAGTCAACAACAGGATAGTTATAATCACCGTAGACCATAGTACGACTCGATTCATATAATGCTTCCACTTCATCCCAAGGATCTGGATCATCAAATTCTAAAGGTTCCGCTTGCTCAACCACCACTTCGCCATTCATTCCTCTTCCGGCACTCAAGAATCGAGATACTGGTGCTGGTTCCAACCAGTGTTTCTTTGCTGTACTTGTTGAATATCGCAATCCAGCCATGATACGTGATGTACGGCTGCTACCAATATGTGGAACACCTTCAGAAGGTTCAAATGATCGATAATTGAATTTGGAGCCACGCAGAGTGTCGAGTGAATCCATCAATACATCCTTTAAACCAAAGGAATCTCGAATAGCGTACATGATAGGCATTCGTGCCGAGTGGACATTACGGTCATAATAATCTTCGTATGAGAAGGAATAACTATAATTGCCATGTGCATTAACACGGGATCTGCACGTGCAACATCACACACACACACACCCCTACTTACGAATGTGCAATTGCTGCTGGTATCATTTCCAAACATATCAGAAAGTCTTGGATTGCTACGGATATATTTTCGGCACCATCTATGAAACATAACATGGTCAATGCCATTCATGTTGAATTACTGCAATACATGTACTCACCTCCTTCAGGGATAAACCCAGCTGACACCAAAAGAGCAATAATGACGCTTTGCCAGAATGAAAAGAAGATGATAGCCTTGACACAGAGAAACTTGGGAAAAGGTCTAATGATAAAAATAATAAGAAAAACATGAATGAAACCAGTTTTTGGATATGAGCATGAAATTACCTGAATCCTGTCATGTCCTTTTTTGTAGCATAAAAAAAGACCATCAGGCACCACAGACTCAAACAAACGCTGAGATTGTAAAAGAAAGTAAGGTAAAGATAGGAGCCAGACCAACTCATGTCTCCTTCTTGATAATTGCCTGTTGCCTTGAGGATCATGGTGAGAACGGCAAGGATAGGTTTAACATAGACGAATTGAAGAATGCCTCTCTTGACAAATAAGAATGTATATGGATCACCGACGTAAATCTCACGAGACCATAGTGTCCCAGGAAAGAAGTTCTCGGAAGGTGGTCTTGAATGCAACATGATGATCAACGCTCGTTCACCTCCCAGCTTGTTGAGTAATAGATTGAAGAATGCATAAATCACAAACGCTTCATATATGTCTCGGAATGTATCCACATAGAATGCAACGTCCAATGATACAAGAGATACGTAGGTACTAATGCCATAGATCGGAACCCTGTTGTGTGGTTGCATAGCAATGGTTACTACCCACACTTTTTCATATACATGTCTTATCTTACATCCAAAGGATACGAATCACTTGACGTTGCTGATTCTATTGAACGATGATAGGTTTGTTCATTGAGTTATCGTGTCATGGGTCATAGGGAAATTGTTGTCATCGTACCGGTTTTCTATAGTTCTTCCAATGAAGCCATACTGACAAGGATGAAATGCAAGTTGCAACCACAGTAAAGATCAATGCAAGGTGAATGGCGAAAGGATTCAACTCTGCTCCTGCACCGCCTTCTCCATAACCGCCGCCTTGTGCCGTTGAACGAACGGGAGCCAACAGCAACCGCAGCATATTCTGCCAGTCGAATAGTAGTTAATTACGTTGTCGCAAGTTGAACAAGTAAAAGAAACGGTTCGGGCTTGGCGCCTGGCAAAAATATGCATTTGTAAAATTGGGGATCTCATGGCAACACAAACATGCCAAGTCTAAAAAGAGAGAGGAAAAGATTAAAGTAAAGGGTTGTTCATGGACAGCCAAGAATTGCTTGATCGACACGGCAATTCATTTCTCAAGAGAGCATTCTATGCTCTAAAGCAAAGGATGAAGAGTGCTGCTACTATGTAGATAGGAAAGAAAAAGGATCATATACGCAGATACATCATTATCAATATGAAAGAATGAGCCATATGGAGAATAATGAAAACTTGTTCATCCCTTGACATTGACTAATAAAGATGATTTGCAACAGCATTGGGATATTCAAGTACACTTTCAGAAATTACTAGGGCATGTGTGGGATGGCAAGTGGCGTTACACGAGTGGAGCAAGTGGCATAGAGTAGAAAATGATACTGGCGCAACTATCTTAAACAAGTGACGCACTATCTTGTCATTGCTATTCATCAGATTTATGGCAGAAATATTTATTCACGAAGAATGCTTCTTTATCTCACTCATTGTTAAGTAGATATCATTAACATCTACTCTAATTGCTTATGTCAGTTACTGATGTATGCATGAACAATCAATCGCATCATGACTCTTTGATAAAGTGCCACTCAATTAATCAAGTCTTTGTGAGCACAAATATTCACACACCCACAGCATCCATATAAACAAGTATGTTGTCGCTTAGTTTACTCGCACACATCCATTTCCTTTATCATTATTCCTTGCTTGCTTGGTCAATTTTTGGTGTGTACCATGGAGGATGTTATTCCTGTGAATGAAAGCTGACTATGTATTGATTGTGCTCATTTCTACTTCATTGTTATCCTACTCCATTATCAGCACGGTCACTATTGTGATACTGGACTCTTGTAATGAAATTTTACACAGCTTGCACTACAGGCTACAATATGGTGTATTTGATAAGGTGCACTTAACAAGATGGTTGGTGTGCAAGTAACTGAGCCAGCATACATCACAGACCCTATGGGGTGATATAACGGCTTCTTGTGTCAACGTCCAGAAGAATGATCCTTTTATATCATTTGGTATCTTCCTCATTCAAGCATTACCGCTTGGCAAG
This sequence comes from Lichtheimia hyalospora FSU 10163, assembly GCA_025094155.1. Taxonomy (NCBI): domain Eukaryota; kingdom Fungi; phylum Mucoromycota; class Mucoromycetes; order Mucorales; family Lichtheimiaceae; genus Lichtheimia; species Lichtheimia hyalospora. The sequence continues at coordinate 76,286 of PTRB01000021.1, forward strand.
ATTCGCTGTGATGATGAAACGACATCTCTGCTAAAACCATTCACTCTTGAGCACTATTCATGGCTGATTGCCAGTGAGGAAGCTCACCTGCTTGATTTTATAACCTTTATAAAGATGTTCTTTCCCTCGCAGCTGATCATGATAGGACCCAACTGCATGAAGCAATTCAAAATGCAAAAGTTAAACAAGAAGCCATCAAATGAAAGTTTGGCGAGTTTAATGATCTGAAGAGCAATGACTATAATGATGATAAATCTCATTCCCGCAACAGCTCTGATACAGTTGCACCCTAATCTTCAGCATCATCGTCTTCCACTACTGCCCTACATTATCAAGGAATTGTGCAATCAAGAAGTGGATTTTGTGCCCAATTTCAAGCAATCAAGACTAGACAAATGCAAAACAAGGATGGATTGGCAAGTATGCATGTCTGCACTAATGCTTAAAACCCAATCTATGAAATACGAAAAGCAAAATATGAATGAAAAAGACATCCTTGTGACTTGTCGATGTTGACATAAATATATGCATTTGTAACAAGTCAATGAATAACGTTCCCGATATGTGCATACCATAGTATAAATATTGACAATGGCTTATGCATCAAAGTGAGAATACACTGTCAAAATTGGCCATGTATCGCCCGATCTGCATATAAAACATTTCAAGGTATCCAGTGTCATGTGCCGTTTTACATATTGTCAAGTGAATCATGTTTAATGTTGCTTCGCTTTCATTTCATGTGATGATGAATTCATGCACGAGAGATGAGAATGACATGCCATCCAAAGCAAGTATTATCTGCAACTCGTGAACAGGTGCATAGATTTTGCGCATCGAAAAGCATTTGCAGTCACTGTATCTCTAATAATGATCAAGTTTATGAAGCAATGTGAGTCTTTTCTTTTATTGCATATGTGCGTGGCACAAACAAGGAGCCATTCCAATGCGTGTCGTCATAAAGAGTAAAATGGGTCCTCACATGCCAATGGTGATCACAAGGAACCAAAAATGGTCAACCTGACCCTTTGTTTACAATATCTCTTTTTGTCTTTTTGTCTTTCTCGTTTTCTCTTTTTCACTTTCTTTTCCATATACATAATCCACACTGCCACCCTGTATGCCGTTGAAGAAACTCTTCAAGTCCAAACGCAAGCTTGGAGGAATAGAACCCATCTCAAAGAATCTTCCAGAGGATTCTTCTGGTATTCTTGCACGGGAGTTTCCATATCTTGCTTCACGCGCCAAGTCACCTACAGATGTCTTGGACCTTGTTGGCTATCCACAATTTACTACTGCTGCAGCTGCTAGCACCAATTTTACTCCACCACCCATCACAAGTGTCCTTCATCGATCCTCACAACAAACCGATGAGACCAGTTTAGCATCACAACAACAACAACAATCAACTAAGCCTATTCGGCCCACTGTGGGACCACGGCGAGCGTCATTTCATTCCTTTTTATATGACCAAGGAAAAATAGGACATTCACGAAAACGATCTGTAAGCACACCACCACCACTCATGATGCCAAAACCAGTCAATGCCATTCCACCAACGCAAGATACAGTATTACAATCCACATCAAAGGATAAAACGCAAGTTGCGTCATCACCATCATCAGCTGAAGAAAGTGGCGCTTTTCATGTTGCACGATCATCATGTACAGAGCAGGAATTGGAATCCATATATCAACAGTTGAAACATTACCAACAAGAACAACAAGAATGGCTAAAGCGGGAAAAGGAACGTAGACAAAGAGAAGATTGGATGTATGCGAAATTGTGTGAATTGCAGCAACAACTGCAGCAATTATCAACACGAGTCACTGGTGCAGGAACCAGTGATCACCCACCTATACAGCTACCTACATACTCACCACCTTTTCGAAAACGACAACCTAGTATTCGACTTGAAGATAATGAAGATGATGATGATCTCGAACATGAAGCATGTTACTTGTCAGTTGATGATAATGATCAAGAGGATGATGAAGCAAGTTCAGGATATGCATCAGAAGAGGAAGAAGAGGAAAGTGAACACGATGATGATGATGATACCGCCAGACGGCGTCATTATTATTATTATTACCGCCATCCTGCTACTGCTGCTGCTGCATACCAACATCAACATCGTCGACGACCTTGGTCATCCACCATGATGGTTCATCCTTATTATCATCATCCCCAACAATACCATGCAGCTCATTATGCATACCCAAGAGGATCATGGCCAGTAAGACGACGAAAATCATCCGATACTAGCATTCGATCCGTGCCTAATCTTGTTAGGCGAAGCAGTAGCACTGCATCCCGATTTCAGGGTCCTCCTCCTTTTGCTTTTCCACATGATGAAAGAATGATACGTAATCGAAGAGCACCAATAAATATGATGTAATGATTATTACTATTGTCAAAAAATTAAGGGAGGTGCTTTATAAGAACATGTGTTACAAATTTGCAGCATCATAGCTCTCGATATCTATTCTAGTCCCAAGATTTGGCAGACATTGCGTATCGCAGTTAATGTTTGTTGTGATGGGTCCGCTGGTTGTTGAGAATCGCTTCGAGTGTTGTTGTATACATAGACTATGGTTAGGCATTCAACCATAATCGCAATGACAGCAAACATAATGTCAAATATAGCAGCTGTGTAGCTGTTAGGCTCATGAAAATCAAATAGTTTTGCAGCTTTATCCTGATCATGTCGTTTTTGTTTCTCTTTGATTTGCTCCGGTGAGGTCTCAAACTCGTTTACAGCAAAGATGCGATGGATATAGATTTTAACGCCGTCGGGGTGGATGTCATCGTGATGTCGAAAAAGGTCCTCAAGATACTTTGCATGATGTATCATCTTCAATACTACAATGAAATCCAACAGATGACAAACAGCATATGCCGTTAAACACAGTAGCAACACTGCAAGCTGAGTATAACAGCAAATTTGCATTATGGCTCCTCGATCATCAAATACTTGAAACAAAAAAGCGAAGACACCGAGATGTGCAGTGGTAAAGATAGCATATCCCAAAATCCTCTCTCGCCTGGTAATTGAAACTTTGTATATATGGTATATGGATCTGCGTTCAGGGTCTTTCTCATGTGTTGTTGTTCCGTTTTCGTCTTGTTCCTCAAGATACGGTTTAACTCTTATGTTCAGTCGGCGCAAGGAATCGAGAAGCTTATACACTGTTTTTGTAATCGCAACGGTTTCTTCTCCAGTACTACCATCTACGAGACGTAGGACTAGTCTGTCAATAAGGGAATCAATGTAATCGCTACATCGTTTTAGAGATCATTGGGCCGATGTTACATGAAGATATTGGCTTACTCTAATAAATCGGCAGCACGTTCGCGAGCAGTTGCATCCCAACGTTCGATAATCTGCTCCACTTTCGTAATAATACTATCGTAGGGCTTGCTACTTGGTTTTAGAAATAGAGCGCTGGTTTGTTTTATAAGGATGTTGGCTTACATCAGGGGAACAGTGGTTTCATTAGCACGTTGGACACGCTGGTTACATGATTTAAGCATATGATTGAATCTACCCCTACTTCGTTTTTAGAAATTTATTGGTCTGGTGTTATATGAAGATGTTGGCTTACAACGTGTGATCAGCAAAGTTTTGAGTGCCTTCAACTTCCCCATCGAGTTGTTCTGTAGATCCCCGGTGCAGCTGTGGATCATTATTATCATTCCTTTCGGCGGAATTCGAGAGGAAATTACTACTTGCTTTAGAAATTGATAGATCAGCTTGATGAGAATACTGCATTACCTTCCGTGATGATCAATATTTGCATTTCCATCTGGGGCACCAAGTGATCGTGGTCCAGAATTCCTTTCTCGTCTCATATGATAGATCTCATAATCAGTAGTGACAACTGATGCGAACCGGCCACTAAAGGCATTCCAGCCATTTTCGTATGACATATAGCTGGGGACAGAAACATTCTTGCAGAACTTTACTACCACCTGTGAGCTCTCCCTAAATTCGTACCCCTCATTTCCAAAGAGAATATCCAGGAATTGCCACTTCATAATGGCTTATATTATGATATGTGGTTAGGCTAGAAAGGGAGCAATTGAAAAAGAGAGATGGTTAAAAAGATATTTTTCCAGACCAAGTTTTTTAAGATATCGCAACCTAATATCCCATCTACACTTTGTAGAACCATCTGGATCACTAATACGAAGCTCTGCCAATGATAATTACATGAAAGAATATGTGATACATCTTGTTCCACCACATATGATTAGAATTACGGTAATGTGGATGTGTATGCAACATAACCTTACTGGTATGTTTAATATTATATATTATATATCATCTACTCGGGAAAGCAATAAACTGGTCATATCATTCTAATACATACTTATTGGCATTGGTTCTTCGCCAGATACATACACCTGTATTATCCTTTGACACCAATATCTCATCACGTGCATCTACGTGTAGCGTTGTTGTGGAACACGGTAACTCGTCTTTATGGGTTGTATAACCGGTTAATGTAACCATACATTCCGACATTCTTAGCTTCTTGAATAAACTGCGTTTACCTCTATCGTTATGATACCTATGAAAACTGCGAGTCTACCGTACTAGAAAACGACCATGAACGTGATAGCACCTATTGGATCCATTGCACGAGAATGTATTTTCAATTATGATCTGTTGATCTCACTACAGATAATCCATGACCATCAATTAAAGTTCTTTTTGCCAGTGATCCGTGATACGGTACATCTCTTATCACTTATACACAAGTGAACCATGAATGTGTAAGGGAGAGAAATCATGTTCTCTTTTTGATGGAATATAGAAAACTGCTCAGCAAGGTATAGATTAAGATGATGGGTATAGTTGATGATCATGAATGGCATTCGAGAAATATTTTGTTGCTTAAGGTCGGTTTTGTCCCAAAAAGATTAATCATCTTGGCAAGCAATGGATTATGTAGAATATTCTTGTGAGGATCTGATCATCGGTTTTTTTATTTTAGTATTATAATACAGATGCATATTTGTGCATTTCTAGTAGAATGTGAAGATAGGTATATAAAGCGCAAGGTGAATGGCAATTGCCCTGAGCCACCTGCTTCGGCTCTGTGACGGCTCGTTTTTTCGGTGATGTATGATCTTGTCAAAGACACAGATGAAAGGTGAAAAACCCGCCTTGTTCTTTTTCCACAACCGCCACCACCTCGTCCTTGTTTCTCCATGGGTAAAAAGTCATTCAAGCCGAATCCTGACACGTCCACTTCCGAGACTTTAAATGCTACTGGTGTTTTATTCTCGGCCTTTGATCGCACCGCAGCTGCCGAACACTTTGCAATTGTAACACACAGCGTTGATCGCCATCGACTTCGGATCTTTAGCACACGATCTGGCACTGTCAGCAACGATTACTCTGCCGAAAACAAAGAACGATTCACTTGTCTCTCTTGGGGATCGGTCATTGATAATGGTGGACTTGGTCAGGTAATCTAAACTCTATTCAGCCTATGCTTTTGACTTACTCACTCTTTTGCATATATAGTCACATGATGGCAAAGCTGGCAAGAAGCGAAGGACACATGATACATTGAAGGTCGTAGCATTGGGTACAAACACAGGCAATATCCTCCTCTATTCTCTTGCACATGGCAGCATTGTCAAGCGATTATCGGATGCACATACTATGCCAGTGACAGACTTTGTTCTCAACAAGGCAGGAACCAAGGGTTATTCAATTTCAGAAGATAATTACGTGGTGGAATGGGACATTGAAAATGAAAAGGAACTCTTGTAAGTATATTGAATGTGAAATCAAGAGAAGGATATCTTTTAATGTATTTGGTATCATTAGCAAATGGAAAGCCAATGAAAAGAGTGTTCGTCGATTGGCATTAAGTCATGATGAAACCAAGCTTGCTATTGCTGGTCATGCTATCAGTCTTTGGAATGTGGATGAGCGTAAGGCTTTCAAGGTATGTATCTATGCTTATGGATGAAAGAAGATAAAGACTAATTATACAATGTAGAAATTCACGGGTCATGCCAGTTTTGTCAAGGATCTCGAATTTTCTCAAGATGACGATCTTTTAATCTCGATTGCTGACGATGATCGCTATGTCAACGTATGGGATGCTCAATCTACCAACAACAATGCCAACAACTTGACAGCTCTTACTCTTGAAAACAATGCATCACAAGTCGACTTTTCAGAAACTGAATCTTCCGTATTGGCAGTATCTGAAGATGGTACTGTGGGTATTTGGGAAAATGCTTCCTCTACTGGTGTTGCTTCCGCTCCTCGCCATCGACGAAAGGCAGCTCGTGTCACTACCCGTCAACCTGAATCCAACATCAAGGTGATTGCTAGCAGTGGTGATGACAATGAGACCATTATTCCTGTACTTGCTGCAAGCTTTGTCTCTGATCACAATGGAAAGGCTGTTATGATTGCACGTGGTTCCAGTTTCATGCCATCATTTGAAGTGGTGCGATATGTGAATGAAGAGACTGGTGCAGTATTGGATGATATTGTTCTGACTCGACAACAACAAGGCAACAATTTGGTGAATGATGCTTCAGTAGCAATGAACAACCTGGTATGTACATGGATGATCTTGTTATGTTTATATAGCATATTGATTTATTTGGAATAGAAAACAACTCGCAAGACATACAAGGAAGGAGCTATCAAGGTTATTGGCAATACAGACTTTTCAATGCAGAACCCAACTATGGAGGATGGTCAAACTGCTGGAGAATCAATAGGACCTTCGATTGCCGATAAACTTAATGAGATGGAGTTGGAAGATGGTACACTTGGCGATACCAACAAGAGTAAAAAGTCCCAGGATACGCCCAACATGCCAGCAGCTGGATCACTGCAACAAGTACTCGTACAAGCACTTCACACCAATGACCAACAACTTTTGGAGTCATGTTTTATGCACAGCAAACCCGAGGTGATTCGATCCACTGTACAACGGTTACCTAGCACCTATGTGATTCCCTTGATGCAACAACTTATTGCACGATTCCAAAACAAACCCAACCGAGGACCTGCATTAGCTGAATGGATCAAAACAGTTCTCCTTGTACACACCAGTTATCTCATGACCGTACCTGACTTGGTGGGCAAGTTGTCCAACTTTTATCAAGCATTGGATTCACGTCTCGCAGTGTTCCCCAAGCTTCTTGCATTGCGTGGTCGTTTGGATCTTATTCAAAACCAAATTGACACCCGGACACGACATAACGAACAAGAAGCTACAGATGGTACCAATGTCTATGTGGAACAAGATTCGGATGATGAAGCTGAAGCTGATGGATTCATGAGCGATGATGAAGAAGCACGAGCGTATCTTAGCAGTGACGATGATATGGCAGATGCCATGGAAGAGGATGTATCTGACGATGACCTATAGAAGTTTTCATTTTGTTTTTATATTATCTCATTTTAACGCACACATCTACTACAAGCAATAAATGCATACGAAAAAAAAAGAAAAAGTCATGATGCCTTTAAGACACGCATATATTGAATAGTTACACAATGGATTAAAACAGGTTTTTATCATATATAAATATTGACTTTAATAAAGAAGATGGTGTTGAAACAATAATCACGAATTCTACAAGGTCCGCACCGCGTATGGAGAGAGGGAGCGCGCGATTGAATACATGCGCGTGAGCTGGCTGCGATTGTGCTCCTTTTGTAACGAACGAAAAATAAGCCATCCCCTTTCTCTTAAACGTTCTTGCTTGTTTTCCTTCGTGCACCAACCATAACGGTGTCACTATTTCATTTACATAGCCAGTCAGTACTCATTCGATTGCGTTGACGATGCAGAATCCTCGTCCAGCCAACGCACCTTCCACGTTGCAGGCTAAAACAGAGCGAGAGATTGTTGTTGGCAATGCACCTACTGGCACCAAGCAGCAAGTGAAACCAAAACGAAAATACGCTGCCGATCCAGACGACAATGATGACAAGGACGATGACTTGAACGGATACAAAAAGATATCAAAGATTGGTGAAGGTACCTATGGCGTTGTCTTTAAAGCACTCAAGGATCAAAAGGTGGTGGCCTTGAAGAAGATCAAACTCAACTACTCGGATGGCATGCCAGTAACGACCATGCGTGAGATTGCTATCCTTAAAGAATTGAATCATATCAATGTGCTTGGGTAAGAAAAAGAGCCAATGATTCTTTGATTCATGCTCACTCATGATATGAATGATAGCTTGACTGATTTGATCCAACGTCCCAATGCTGTATACATTGTTACTGATTATCTCGACATGGTAATTGATTATAGCAATAGTCAATGCAACGGTTACTAATACATGTCATTTAGGATTTACGGAGATACATGAATGATGCTGGACGAGAGGGATTGACAGCTGATCATATCAAGGTACATAAAGTACGATTCCTATTCAGTTATGGTGCTCATCTTGGATCTTATAGAGTTACATGCATCAACTATTGTCAGGTCTACATTATTGTCACACACATCGTATCCTTCATCGAGATTTGAAACCACAGAATCTTTTATTGGATCGACATGGCAAACTGATTATTGCTGATCTCGGTTTATCTCGTGCATTTGGTGTACCTATGAGAACATATACGCATCAGGTAACTTTCTTTTCACGTTATGTTTGTATAAAACTAATCACCATCCCAAAAGGTCATTACCTTGTGGTATCGCCCACCCGAGATTTTACTAGGCAGTCGCTATTATTCAACTGCTGTTGATATGTGGAGCGTCGGTTGTATCTTTGCAGAGATGATGATCATGCGACCTTTATTTCCTGGTATGTTATCATGGCCTTGAGATGAATGTATTTATACTCATCATGAGCTTACAGGGGATTCACAAATCGATGAGCTATTCAAAATCTTCCGTATCTTGGGAACTCCTGATGAAGACGCTTGGGCAGGTGTTACTATGATGCCAGATTTCAGTGCCACTTTTCCAGGTAAGACATTGTCATCATTGTCCTTATTATTGTATTATTGATTTGAATCGAATATACTAGCTTGGAAACGAAAAGATCTGAAAGAAGCACTTCGACGGTATCCACAATTCTTAGAATTAGATGACTTGGCATTCGAACTATTGAAGGTATACTGTACAATTGAAAGCATACATGTAACGGATATTCACGGGTGTATCACCAAATAGCAACTACTGGACTATGATCCTTGTTACAGGATATCAGCAAAGAGGGTATGTGAGCATGGCAATGGGTAACTCAGCACATGGCTAATGAAAGAGATAGGCTTTGGAACATCCATACTTTTACAGTGACATTACCAAGGTCAAATTCTAATGCAACACAACCATACGTACCCACCACTCTTATACATATCACACACCACATTTGTTTTCACGACTGCATGCTTCACATAACACCATACACACACGCACACACACGACTTGAACTAAATTGATTTATCCATCGTACCCCAATCACTGTGTATTATATAGCACAATCATCCACACGACTTATATAAATCAGCGAGTTATTTATTAATTTACCAGGGAAGAGTTTCTCCTTTGTAATCAAAGAATGTACCATTGGATTCCTTGTTGAGCTTGTCAAAACCAGCCAACATGCCGTTGACAGATTGTTCAGTAGTGAGAGGAGCATGGTGGGTGCCCATGTCAGTTTGAACCCATCCTGGGTGAACAGCGACAACAATGAATCCTTCTCCTTTAAGTTGACCAGCTACAGCACGTGTCAACATGTTGACAGCAGCTTTGGAAACGCGATACTAGATAAAAAAAATGATATAGCATGAGCAACCTACGAAATAAATACAACGTCTCTTATCACTTACAGAGGGATTAGAACCATCGGTAGTGATTTCCATAGAGCCAAGGATGGAGGAAATGTTGATGATTCGACGAGTATCACGCTTACGGAGCAATGGCACCAAAGCTTGAATGACATTGGATGTGCCTACTACATTGGTAGTAAAATCATTGATATAGGCTTCAGGTGGACTAGATGAAAAAAATTCATTGGTATGCATGATTTCTTTTTGAGAGAACCACACACTTACATGGTAAGAGTATCAGTTTGCATAGTACCGACACCACTGTTGTTGAGAAGGATATCAATGCCTTCGGGAGCCAATTCAGAAATCTTGTCAGTGGCAGCCTATAACAACAAGAACAAGGGTTATATCATCCATTCATGTTTCGAGTAATACACGCTGCATAAAATCATACCTTGACCGAAGCAACATCGGTGATATCCATCTTTACAGCGTGCACTTGTTTTCCATCGACTAATGCTTGGAGTGCTTCTGAACCATCAGGATTTCTTGCGCATGCAATCACAGTATCACCCTTATTCTTGAGTTGCTTTACGAATTCAGCGCCAATACCACGCGATGTACCAGTGATAACCCAAGTCAAACCCATTTTTGTTAGAAAAAGATGCTAGCAGTTTGCTCGGGCAGCACGTCCTCGATTTTTATATCTCTCGATTTATAAGCAATCTCGCTTGACGATTAATCCCAGATTTCCAGTCCGAAAGAAATGCTGATGTATCTTTTCGTAAGATTGACCCAAGTCTTATCTCGCATCCTTTTGACATTCTTGTCATCAACAAGATGAACCATGCATGGTTCTTAAAGATAGCTTCATGTCATTTCTCTTTACTTTGCCACATTATGCCGCGTAGTATTAATTCATTGTTGCACTAAAACAGCGCCACTTGTTGCACAGAAGGAAATAAGACGCATAGAATCACCAAAGCCTGGGATTAGAGTTGGACATTAAAATATGGCCTTCCACACACGCACACGGCTCAACTATTATTCCAGACACCCGTTGTACTGCATTGGTTGTCAAGCATTGTATAAATTGCTATCACGGGACCATTCCCCGCGAAATGGCGGTCATATTCTCCGTACAATGAACGCTTTCATTATATAATGACCCATGTTTCGATATGATAGTAGTAGAATGGAGGAGAAAGTGCCGTCGTGCCATGTGACATGAACGAGTTTCAGGTTTTCATTGACTATTATGCTATCGTAGCTACTCAGGCAATCTCTTATTCTTTCAGCGCATAATATATTAGAACAGATGTTATAAAGAACAATAAATCAGCGCTCAATGGCACACTACTTTTAACGTAACTTGAGAATAGAACTGATACATAACAATCGAATCCATGTGACATGGATTCTGTCCTGCAAATGAACCATGTCGGGCAACCAGTAAAAGTGGCCCTTTTTCTTTGGAAAACCTTTTATTCCCCCACTTTATTCTTTCCAATACTCCCCCCACCAACGGCTACTTGATGATACAGGACAAATATATTGGGCTCATTCTCGCCATGAGCTCAAGTCTCTTTATTGGCTTGTCGTTTATTATTACCAAGAAAGGCTTGATGAATGCACAGAAGCGGCATGGTAATCGGTTGAAAGCAAAACGAGCCGTTGGAATGGCACTCATGCCGGTATACAGGTGTTTCTGCAGCGGATGGCAAGCATCATTATCTTCGAAATTGGACGTGGTGGGCCGGCATGGGAACCAGTAAGTTGATTAATACTACGTGTGTGTGTGAGTGAGTGTGTGTGAGCTTCTCGGCTAAATGGTACCGGTCTTTTAGTGGCTGTTGGTGAAGTTCTCAACTTTTCCGCGTATTCATTTGCACCTGCTATCCTTGTTACTCCTCTTGGATCACTCAGTGTTATTCTTGGGTAAGTGATCACCAATACATGTATAGGTGGAGCGCATGAATTCATGTCTTTATAATAGAGCCATATTCGCATCGATTTTCTTAAAGGAGACGCTCGGACCAATTGGACGTGTCGGATGCTTACTTTCTGTGGTTGGATCATTGATTGTCGTACTTCATGCACCTGAAGACAAAAATGTCACTTCGATTGATGAATTATTATTCTATGCCTTACAACCAGGTAATCAGTAACATGGCATTACCAACAAGGATCCACACTCATACAAAACCTAGGTTTCTTATTCTATTGTGCCATGGTCATTCTTATTAGTGTCTTTATGATTTATTGGGTGGTTCCCAAGTATGGCAAGAAGAATCCGTTCGTTTATGTATCGATTTGTTCACTTGTCGGTTCAGTGTCGGTCATGTCTATCAAGGCATTCGGCATTGCGGTTAAGCTTACATTTGCCGGCAATAATCAATTCACTCATCCTTCCACCTACGCTTTCGGTATTGTGGTGGCAGTTTGCATCGTTACCCAAATGAATTATTTCAACAAGGCATTGGAACAGTTCTCTACCAATGTGTAAGTAGCCGACATGGATTGAATTGCATGATCAGAGAAACTTATCATGTTCATCTAGTGTCAATCCTATCTACTTTGTTTGTTTTACAACCGCCACGATTACAGCATCCACCATTTTATTCAAGGGATTCAATGTCGACAGCCCTGTTTACGTCATCTCACTCATTGCCGGGTTCATTGTGATCTTCACTGGTGTTTATCTACTGGATTCTATCGCTCGAGGTGGCGCTGGCGCCCACAACAATAACAGCAACACTCATAATGGCAATTCAAGAAACGAGGATGAAGAATATTTACTCGATGACGAAGAAGCTCTAGGTCTTACTGAGCTTAATGATGATTCCGATGAAGATCGGCCGAGAAGAGCAAGTGGTCAACGATATCGGTGAAACTAGGATCCAACATTCAAGTTCTTCTTCTTCTCCGGACCCATCAGGACACACTCTCTATAGTAGTCAACACTCCTTTTCTCTGTTGTAATAGATCATGTCCCTACACCAGTGGGATGTATTAAAGCTGTACATATAATTGTCAAGCAAAGAAACATTGCATCATTATACATATCATTTTAGCATACGACATAGTTTATTCGAGTGTGCATTTCTACATTAATTGGTTGCTATTGATCATCATATCATGTTGGTTTCAGTGAGTGTTGTTATATAGTAGCATTGCCATGACTACATGGGCTTTACGTCTACATGGATACATAATCCAATACTTTCAATTTGACAGTTGATAAAGGTGAGATCACGTGTGCATAGGTTGTACGAAAGCCCGCGAGCAAACTTCCAATTAAATCGCACCAGCAAGCAATTATCTACAACTTGTTCCTGCGCTATTTCACTCATCATGAAGCGATCGCTCGTGCTGGTCGCAGCTATTCTTCTGCAATGTCTGGCCATGGTGTATGCAGAAGCTACCGATGCCAAGACACAACGACTCGCCAAAATGGCCAAGAATAACAATGGTCTCGTCAAACTCACATCCAACACATATACTCAATTCACAGAAGGAAAGCGCAATTACGGCATGGTTGTCTTGCTAACTGCTTTGGGCGACTACTTTAACTGTGGACCATGCCGGTAATAATGATTTTATGACGCGTTATGGGATAGCATAGTAGGCTCACTCACTTTACACAGTGAATTCGATTCCGAGTACAAACTTGTTGCATCCAGTTTCCAAAGCACAGAGGATCCAACGCGCGTATTCTTTGGTCATTTGGATTTCAAGGATGGTCAGGCTATTTATCAAAAGGTAAGGTTTTGTAGTAGCTCTCTTTTGTATGGGTAAAAAGCTCATCATTATGCATTATCCAATAAGCTGGGTCTTCAAACTGCTCCCAATGTATTCTATTTCCCTCCCTCCAAGCCTGGTCAAAAAGTTGAACCTACCAAATACGATCTTGCCAGGAAGTAAGCAATCAACACATCAGCACTATCCATAGATGATATTAACATTAGGCACATAGTGGTTTCTCTGCCGAAAGCTTTGCCAATTTTGTATCACGTGAGAGTGGTACTCATGTCCCTGTCAAGCGACCCTTTGATTACTTTAGTTTTGGTATCAAGGCTTTCTTGGTCGTGGGTGCAGCAGCTATTCTCAAATTGTTGTATCGTCATTTCAGCTTGGTCTTTCATCACAAGAATACGTGGGCTGCTTTCTCGATTTTCTTTATCCTTATCATGATCTCGGGTCAAATGTGGAATCAAATCCGTAACCCACCTTATGTCATGCCTGGTCCTGGTGGAAAAATGAACTTTGTAGCAGGAGGGTAAGTTTCATCTGTTGGATCCTTCTTTACGTTACTGACTTGTGATTTAGTTTCCAACAACAACTCGGTTTGGAGTCACGTATTGTAGCAGCCATTTGTAAGTAGATCTCCCCTGAATCATCATTAGAGAAGCTAACATCATGGGTTAGATGGTATTCTTGCTATGGCTACCGTAGCTCTGACAGTCTTTGTTCCCAAGATCAAAGATAAGCAACATCAACGCATCAGCACCTACGTGTGGGTCATGTGCATCTTTATTGTCTTTAGCGGTTTGATGAACTTGTTCAAGCTCAAGAATGGTGCCTATCCCTTCCGCATCCTTTTTTAAAGATACAATAAAGAACACGTTTTGAGTACAAATGCCCTTGTTTCATTGATAGATAGTCCCTTTCATGACGATAGTATTTGCTACAGCTCCCTTCAACAATCAATTTCGTGGTTATTAAATCATATACTATATATCCATTGACTTGATCATGTGGTTTTTAAAGTATCAGAGTGTTATATTAGAGCACAATCTATTCGCTCGCTCAGTTCTTCTAGTTTTATATCGTAATCGCATAGATACGGGAGTAAGAATACAATTGCTATAGTACTTGCACATTCAGAACATAAACGAGCTAAGGGTACAAAGAATCGCTTATACATAGATGACTTTTTGTATCATGAGCAATGGTTGTTACATTAATCAATTAACACTGTTATCAACAAAGAACGGTGGATCAATGAAAAGTTTTATTATGTCTATGGTACAATGGAGCATAGATCATTATTTTATACAACCATCCAAGAGGAGGAGGAGGAGGAGGAGGAGGAGTAGCAATGCACAAAGGGCCGCCAGTCACAAGCACTTGGACGCGGCTTATTGACCCTCTCAAGACATCTTCCTCCTTTTGTACAGTTTCTTTAATATCCTTGCATACATACTCAGCAATGGCATCGGTAGGAGCCACACCTATATTCACGACATCAAGGCCTGCCGATGCTGCAAAGAAGCCAACAAAACCGACATGCGCTTCTTTTAAAGATGCCTATGATGCTGCCACCCAGCGACGTTGCAGGAATGCCTTGATCATGTCGTACGCGTTTTCTCTTCTTGCCACCATTGCATTTCAACTTGAAATTCGTATGTGTTTTACTTGACGCTATCATGGACCAGCTATTCATCCGTGTCATTTAATAGTATCACCCTTTGGTTTTCTGAATGGGCGGACGATTCTATTCTCGGTTGGGTTATTCATACTTACGCTGCCATTGTTCCTGATCCGGTTCTTGATGAGCTCATGTAAGTATTCCAAGTATCACGGTGTTATGGATGGTATGCTGAAGGATTCCATTTACATAGTATGGCGACCTATTGCACCCAGTGGACTCGCTGAATTGATGGGCAAGATAACATCAAGGGACCACTACATTGTGTTGGCAGTGTATGCAGTTTCTGGCATGATGATCGTACGTTCCTACTTTCGTTACTTGATGAACGAATCCTATACAGACAATGTATTCTTCCATCCTCATGGGTAAGTTGCTCACACGCACAGAGAGAGAGATCATGATTTGGTGGTGATAGTAAACTTATCAACATCGCACGTAGTGAACGATTTGGTGTTCGTCAACTGAACCAGGACAACCTTTTCATCTCTTTCTATGGTGTGATGCTTGGTTTATCATTTGCAGCTAATCGCATCTTACGTGGTCAATGGACATACAAAATTGCACCTGTGCAGGTAAATAGAATCATCTTGATACGCAGTTCAACAGGCATTTGCTAACGAATGATGTACTAGCAACCTAAAATTCTGGCTGTCAAACTTAGTCTTCCTACAGTTGCTCATGATGGAGCTCGTTGGGCTGTGCGCGTTCTCGCTGTTGCGTTCCTCACCTTTATGATATTCGGCAACTTTGTATACAGGATGGCTGCTCACATGTACGGCTTATATACAACGTAAGTAAAGTTATCATGAAAGGGTGAGATAGAACTGTTGTTTAATTCACGAGATTTCATAGTATGCTGGAGACGCCTGTGATTGGGTTGAACTGGTTCGATTTGTATCTCTTCTTTCGTCTATTCCTTGGAGGCACTTTGGCAGTGATGACATGGGAAATTGTGGATCGAATCTTTGATACTTTCTTTGCAGTGGTATGTGCTTACACTGATGGTTTTGACAATTTTGACTTATTGATTTATTTAATTCTGTAGAATGAACCAATTACTTCACCTTACGAAAACGCACATGAAACAATCTTGAATGGTTTACAACTTGGCACAGACCCCTATCTTCAGGTAGGATTCCATTTATTTCATATTTCTTTTAAAGAGATAACTCACATGAGAATATTCAACTAGAGCATCGCTTATGCTGAGCTTGCCGAATTGGCCACCAAGAGTCCAAGCCAACGTATTGCACTTTTCAAGGATATGGGCAAAGATATGGATAGTACTGTATGGATGCAAGTTTCACGTGAATGCATGAACATCCTTGCTGGCATGCGAGCTGATATTGCAAAGGAATACGCAACTGACAAGAAACGTAAGTTTTTATTATCAAAGTACAAGCATTTGGGATTATACTCATACCTTTCTTTACAGCTGCTCCTGTTCCTGTCAAAAAGGAAGAAAAGCCTGCTCCTCCTAATCGTATACAGCTGCTGGATGTTGATGTACTCGCCAAACCAAAAACCAGCACTACTGTATTGGATGATCGTACCGGCAAATTGTTTGTTCAAGCATCGACACTTGTCACTGCTCCAGACAATGCAGCAGTTGCCACCAAAGCTCCCAAGCATATGGTCTATGATTGTTGTAGTTGGATAGTGGATTATGTCAACAAGTGGAAATGGGTGCAAGAATTATCCGCTGTTACAGCCGAGCGAAAGATTCGCCAAGTCTTTAGCAACTATCCTATCATCTTATACGCCATTCAAGGTATGTCACATTTTGTTTTCTTATTGTGATTCTAATCCATTTTTGTAGCACTGGGTAGTCTGACAGCAGCATCGATGAAGGAGGATCCTTATGGACTTGTACAACGTGACCTTGGCACTGTTCTGGATTCCTTATTGAGCAGCGTGATCGATGTTGAGACATTGGTACGATCCCCACCACCGGAATATAAGAAACTTCCTCCAGGTTACAAGGGTGATGTCATGCTCATGGAACCTGAATTTATTCTCTTGGGTAAGTGACAACTGCTTTAAAGTATGACATGCCTTTTAACCTATCTATGTTTGTGCTACTATAGCTTTACGGGAAGCTATCTACCAAATTGTGACAGAATTCAAGGATTATCTTGACCACATCCGAGTGAGCAACAAGTACCTAGACAAGTGGCAACGATTCGTAGAGTTTAAAGAGTGAAGCCAATTATTGCGTTATTTGTATATATCCACTGCATTTCACTACTATTTGACAAGTGTTTCGTTTGGGTTGGGTTACCAGTGTGTTGGATAGTGTTTTCTTAATACAAGTGTTCATACGCCACTCTTTCATTTTACAAATGGTAACTTTAAAGCATCCAAGGTTCTAATAATAAACTCAAGGCACATAAGGGGTAATGAGTACAAGAGTTATATGCGTATGACAAGGCTGAGCATCCAATAGCAATGCTTTCCGAGTAGTTGTTAAAAAGATTTCGTCATTCTATATGCTGTTTTCATGTGCTACAGACAATGGAAATAAACTTGCATTGAAAGCTTTTTATTTCTGTGGCGGTCAAAACCGTGGCGTAGAGTAATACAAGCTCATGGGACAAACAAAATATAAAAGGACACCCGTTGTTCATCTTTTACACAACATTATCATCCACCATGTCCTCCTCCTTTGGCAACAAACGCGCTAGCTTTGGAATGCATTTTATGAGCAATAACAAAAAGCAACAACTTTATGATCTCTTCAACACATTTGATAAGGACAAGGACGGCAAAGTATCAGTATCCGAAATGAAAGAATTGCTGGATCAAACAGGTGTCAATACAGATGCTGTCGCTCATATGGTAAGCTGCTAGTAGTATTATCCTCCCTTGATGCGTTTTTACTCAAGTGGTTTATCTCAGTTGAACAAGAAGCCTAATGATACGGTGGACTTTGATGAATTTGCTTTGGTGTTTAAATCCACCGTGGGTTCAGCACCAAGGTGTTTTCCTGAGCAACATCAAGAATTACGTGATGCATTCGACGTGTTTGACAAGAATCAAGATGGTGTTATTAGTGCAGAAGAACTTTGTGCTATGATGCATCAGTTGGGTGAAAAGATAACTCTTCAAGAAGCAGAGAATATGATTGCGGAAGTGGATAAAGATAACGATGGTGTTGTCAACTTTGAAGAGTTCTTGCATATGATGGGTGTTCGTAAGAAATCGACGAGGAACGATCAAGCCAAATCAACATCCGCTTCTACATCCAAGAAACACAAACGCTTATCTCAATTCAAGAAGCTTTTATTTCATTGACAATAATGATACCCATAATGATACCACATATATAAATGCTCTCGGTTGACAGAACAATTGTTCCTCCGCTTCTCTATTTGATCAATTTCTTGGGGACAACCAAAGTTCCTGTTCTCTTTTACATGTACCACTTGTATCCCTTTCCCAGACCAGTACCTTTGCATTACAGCAACTACAACCATCGTCCTCAATTGATCACAAGTGACTATTATCTCTTTCAATCAGGACAACCTTCCGTACAAACCCATGATCCTGCTCATCGCCAATTGGTGATCCTTGACTTGAATGGCACTCTGGTATTCTTTCTTTTTTTATTGAACAAGATCAACAATGAAAACTAATGATATTTGTATAATAGGTGAGTCGTATCAACAATGGCATGTACGTACGACCCTATCAAGATATGTTCCTGGATTATCTTTTCAAGTGGTTTGATGTCATGGTCTGGAGTTCAGCACAACCACGGTCCGTTGCCAACATGTGTCGATTATTTGGATCACGTCAACCAATGTGTATATGGGATCGAAGGTGTTTTCAACTTTCAGGATCACAATATCATGGCAAATTCCCAACAATCAAAAACCTTGAAGCTGTATGGTGGGCTTTTGGACAAGGCAGAGAATACGAAGCTCACAACACCATCTTGATTGACGATTCATCCCATAAATCCATTATGCAACCTTACAATGCAATTCATATCAGCACATTTGATCATTGTGATAGTCGACTCATTCATCAAGGAGATAAGGAATTGATTCATGTCATGGAATATCTTGAAAAGCTGAGGAAGCAAAGCAACGTATCCAACTATATACGCCATAATCCCTACAAGTCATCGTCATCTACTACAACAACTACAACAGATGCTGATCATCAAGTTTATTTTTATGACTTTACTACTGGTGAACGTCAATTGGTCGATCTTCGATCATCTGTTTCCATTCAGAAGAACAACATACCATCATCCCCCATTGCCATAGAAACATCATCCTCTAATCCATCATCCATCATGCAAACATTGTAATATACCATTTATACATCATCATTCATCATTAAACAAAGGAATTACAGAGCATAAAGGAGAATATATACCCTCTTTGATTTTATTCAGAAAGATGGTTAATTAACCCTTATATTTACTTGCGCTGCTTCTGGGCGAGGAAGTCAGTGTGCTCCTGGTAGGGAGCCTTGGTGAATTCAGTCTTGCCCCACAAATCTATTACAATCAACATGTTAACCATTGATTCATCCATTGCTACATTCTAACAAATACATACCAGGAGTCAAGAAGCCATAAGTGTTACCAATGGCAGCAAAGGTAGCCTTGACAAAGTTACCAAGAGTACGGGTGGAACCGCGAGAAGTGGTGTAACAATCGACGATACCAGCAAGTTGAAGAACCTTCTTGGGAGTAGGAGCAGCAACAAGACCAGCACCACGAGGAGCAGGGATCAAACGGCAAAGAGCAGAACCACACTTGCCAGTGACCTTGCAAGGAACAGTGTGGGGATCACCAAGAGCAGTACCCCAGTAACCACGACGAACAGGAATCACGGACAACTTGGCAAGGATAATAGCACCACGGATAGCAGTAGCAACTTCCTTGGAGCACTTGACACCCAAACCAACATGACCATTCGAGTCACCAATGACGACGAAAGCCTTGAAACGAGTGCGTTGACCAGCACGAGTTTGCTTTTGAACAGGCATAATCTTCATAACTTCATCCTTAAGGGAAGGAAAAAAGTAGTCGACAATTTGGTATTCCTTGATGGGCAAAGAGAAGGTGTAGATCTCTTCCATGCTCTTAATCTTGCCAGCCTTTACAAGACGACCAAGCTTAGTCACAGGAACCCTACATGTGATCGATCAATATACAATACTAGCATATAACCCATTTCTCCTTGTTACCATTCAGTCTTTTCGTCACCACGGCGTCCACGGCCGCGACCGCGGCCACCACGACCACGACCACGTCCAAAACCACCACGTCCTATAATGAAAATGGGTCAATTATCTCGGATCGAATAGGAAAAGGGTTTGACTTACTATCGGCCGGTGCGGATTCAGCCATTTGCTACAAGATTCATCCATTCGATCATCCATTAGAATCATTCATCCATCCAACGCATTCATCTCTCCATCCATCGTTTGTCGACGTTGGTAGATGCCTTACATACTATATTGAATGTATTAATTCAAAGAGGAGGATCTATGAGCTTCACATCCACATGGTCGACATGATCCGCCAAGTCCGCCGTCACGACGCAATATGTTTGGCTACTCAATTCTTTGTATCACTTGACAACTTTTTTCTCCATCATTATCTTATGCAAGGAGTAATATGACTTATGTTATTTACAATAAAAGTTATACAATAGAGTCTTCAAATCGTAGTTTAGACATGTCACAATAAAAGTATGGAGATTCAAGAGCCTAATTCATCATATAAGCAAACATTGTATGATAACGTGTCGATCATCTCCTTACCTTTTTGGCTGATAATCGAAGATATGGATCATATGTAAGCATTCCCTAAAGGACACAAATGAAACATACACATGAATGAATGAAAGTATCTTAATAAACCATCTCGATTGAACTTACTTTCAGCAGCTTGAACGCATCTTGATCCAATTCCAAGTAATGTTTGTATTTGTTTTTGAACACTTTGCTTAAATCCCTCGACTTCCACACTATGCAAAAAAAGTTAGTTATAATATAAGCAAATGGCTCCTTGATTGAATGATGCACATACCTGGAAAACAAGGCTTGAAATCTGGTAGACTTTCGACATCAATCCATGATCCATTGTGGGGTGTGCCAAGTAGTTGAAATATACGAAAGAGCTGATCAATCTCAGAATCACCTACATTGCTGCATGAATAAATTCCATCACCATCCCATGTATATCCATTTCAACGACTTACCAGGGAAGATAGGATTCATGGTTATCATTTCAGCAAAGATGCAGCCCATGCTCCACATATCCACCGCTGTTGAATAGAATGACGTTCCCAGTAGAATTTCAGGTGCACGGTACCATCGAGTGACAACCTATTATAGAGTCATAAAGTCAGTGGTATGTGGTCAGATACAATGCTTTGCAGCTTACATTATGTGTGTAAGCACGCATTGGCACATCAAATTGACGAGAAAGACCGAAATCAGCAATAATGAGTCGACCTGTAGCTTTCTCCAGTAGTAGATTCTCGGGTTTCAGATCACGGTGGATAATACGCATCTTGTGACAATAAAGTAAGCCACTGAGAGCTTGGTGTAAGAACGACTAGAAACCAATATCTTTAATCCATGGTATATGGTACTGATGGTATTATGCATACCTTGATGTGGTCCGAAGTAACACCTTCACGCCCATGTTTCTCCAGATAATCACGTAGATCCTGTAAAACAAAATGGGGGTCAATGATTCATCACGTGATATGCAACATCCTTCATTACCATGTCCAACAAGTCCGTCACAGCGTAGACATAAGCGCCGTTATAGATGAGATCTTCCATTCTTGAGATATACAATGAAACGTATTCATTGTTGTCAGTATCGATACACATGGTTTTAAAGTGTAGTAGTAGAGATTACCTGAGAACATTTCGATGATTCAATTCCTTCAAGATAGCTAGTTCACGTAATACTGTAACAGGCACTCCTTCTTGATATTGATGCAAGTTCATCTTTTTGATCGCCACTATGCGGTTTGTCAATCGTTGTCGTGCCTTGAATACTTGTCCATAGGAGCCTTCACCAATCTTTGAAAGCTTTTGATATCGAGTAAGCTGTTCATCGAGATAATCCTCACTGTTGCTGTTGATAAGATCATTGTTCGTATTGGGTTCTTCACTCTGTAGTAGTACACCTTGTTGTGTTTGGTTGTTGACATTAGGAGGAATGAATGCAGTCGTGGAAGCTTTCATTGAGCCCAGAGTGAATCCCTTGACAACGTGCTCGAGTGAATGTGTGTCAATGCCGATCAAGCTTTACTGTGGACTTGTATGTTGATAAAGAATAGTTTTAAGCGGGGTGATATGAACAAAGAAAGGTCAAATGTTGAAAGTCGGACTCGGCGGCATGAATCACTATAGAGCATAACACAGCAACTAGGACCATCCTTCTTGGTATTGTAACCCGACAACTAGTTACATCCTTTGAATAACACTGAGAGTACTTAAATTAAAACTGATACGATATCATTCTCTGCATAAGCTTTTTTTTTAATGGGGGAGAGTGGACTGTTATACACCATCTACTACTACAATGATGGTGGTTCTCGCAAGTTGAATATACGCAAGTGTGAAGTGTATTTGAAGAAGAAACCAATCACTACCATCATAACGAATTGCTTATACATTGATTATTGTCATAGTCATATCATCAATTTACAAAGATGGTGGTAACACAAAAAAGGTAAATGAAGTTTCGCAGTTTACAGGAAGCAGCAGAATTGCTCTTTAACGCCTTTTCACCGATAGCCATCTGCAATCTAGAACACACAACTTGGTATTGCGAATCTCTCATACACACACATCAACTGTTCTTTGAACTACGCTTCGTTTTCTTTCTACGTTTGACTGCGCGCAATTCTCAAGAAAACGCAACCGACACTCTTTCAAGTTACTAAATGTATCATCTTTGTGCACAATCGACACCATCGAGACGACTTTCGAAACAGAGCAGTTTATTGTAACACTCGACCATTCCCTTCTATTTGAATCGATACCAATCCAGGATACGAGCCGCCTTATGAGCAAACAATCGTCTAGGAGGTTCAATAAAAGAACACAAGGACGTCGAGACAATGATTATAGCAGGAAAACAACAACAACACAGGGCAGCGATGATGGACGTAAACGCCAGCTCTTTGATCCTTTCTCTGATAATCCTATCGCATTCAATCGATCCACTATGGTCGATAAGCAACAAGAGAAGCAATCACACATAACCACTAGCACTAGTGGAAGAAGATCTTACCTTGCACAACGTCGTGATGGTCTTTTACTTCGCAACATGGATGACACGAATCGGCGTGAGAGCAATAACAATAATCGTCGTCTTTGGGATCCAAATGATGACAAGAAACCCGCCATGGTATGTTTATTTTAATATTCTATTGTACATGTTCTGATTTCATATCTTTTATCATAGCAACCACCACCACAACAACGAGAAGATCCACCTGTACCCACTGTTGCCAGACGCCGTTCACCTCCAACAACAACAACAACAACAGCAACAACAACAACACCATCGAATCCAGTGAAAGATCAACATAAGCGCAAGATCAAAGCTATGTTTGCGAGTATTCAAGATATTGAAGGAAAGCTTGTGAACGTGGATGCCGAAGCCAACAAGCTTGAATTCTTCAAGAATGAACATGATGAACACGATCGACAACAACGACAACGAATGATGGATTCAATGGATAAAAAGGAACAACGCTTGCTGACTCAAGTGGATCTAGCCGATGCAAGTGACATGTGGCGACAAAAAGTGGAACTACACATGGCATTAGCGGACAAATACCTTGATCTCATGGAATTTGACTATGCATTTGCCGAGAAAAAGAGTCTGGATAGTCTTTGTTGGAAACGTGCCATTTATTCTTTGGTGGAACAATATCGAATGGCTTTCAAGATCCGAATGACAGAAGCTGATGATCTGGAAGAAGAAGAAGAGGACGAGGAGGATGGATTGGAAGAGGAAGATAATGTGATTGCAGAAAGTACGATCGACATTCCACTATTTTCTGATATGAAAAGAAACGATGATGAAGATCGAGAGGATGAGGATCAAGAAACAGCCTTAGTCACCAAATCCAAGGAACTTGACATGCTAAGAGAATGGTTCACCGACTTTTTGGATCAAGCGGATAACTTTTATCGAAGATCAATGTTGATATTACGATCCATGGATACATATTCAGAAAAAGATGAAGAACAGCATTTGCAAGAATGGAGAAGGACCCATCGACTGAAATGGTACAAAGCTATTCCCAACCGTGGTGACCTTGCTCGTTACAGATGGACTTATGCATCAAAGGATGAACTTTCATTTCGAGAAGCATGGCAGTGGTACGCATTAGGAGTATGGTTAATGCCTGCTACTGGAAAGCTCTACTTTCATCTATCCTTGTTGATCCATGGTGCCAGTGTAGCGGATCCAACACGTGATTTACATCGCTTGTACTTTAGCATCCGCAGTTTGATGGTGCGTCGAAATGGATTTCTGAATGCAAGAGAAGGGATGATTGTATTATTCGAAAGCAATCGTCGTTGGGTCGACAAGTATCTCAAAACCATTCAATCCAACAAAGGATCACGCTTTGGTAATCGAGCCAAAAAGTCGCGTCAACATCAACAAACACAACAGCAGGAGGAGTCAAGATTAACAGCGTCGTCTCAAGACATTGCTGCAGCCTTGTTTATACGCCTTCATGGAATGTTATTCACCAAAATCAGCTTGGATCAATTTGCACAAATCAAACGACGATTCTTCAGCTGTGTGTTTCCCGATACTAAGCAGATCAAGAGCAATGGTGTTACTAGTGACGACGATACAACAACAATCAATGATGTTAGTCGATTCGATATCCATGAAATGTTTTGGTTTGAAGCAGCTGTGATTTGCATTTCGTCATTATACAACTATGATTATGCATCATCCAAATTTACCAAATTGAACGTACTTCAGAGCAAACGCTTGTATGCCGAATCAACAACAGCAACAACCGATGATCCAACAAAGAGTGATAGCTATAACGATTTGGTGGAAGAGCTCAAGGACAGTATTCTATTCGCGTACAATGTGGATTTGATGACCAGTATTGCAGTTCAACTCTTCCGACGCTTTGTGGATCAGTCACTTGCACCACCAGTTACACCCAATCTTCCTTTATTACCACCTTCACCCACCAGCCTGAGTGACAATTATGGTTTCATATTTGAACCCAGAGATCTGCATGAGTCATTGGATGACAGCAGCAGCAGCAGTGATAACAACAACAACAAGCGCAATACGAATGAGCCTTGGATTATATTTATTGAAATGTTGTTGCATTGGATGGTTATCAATTCAGTATGCCAACGACCTGAAGGAGGAAGCAGCTTATGGGAACTACTTGTCGGCAATCCAGCTCCTGATCTATTGAAGAGAAATATTGCGGAGGATGACATTGACAGCAAAATCTCTCCAATGTTTTGGCCATTATTACTCGATTTTCTCAACAACCAACTACAATCTCTTGAGGATGATATCAAATACGAGCTTGTGAATCATTTCTTGCTTGACGATGATGACGATAATTGCAACTCGACCAAGGAGTACACACAAGCGGAATACATATTTGCCAGACTTGCAACTAAAGTCCTTGGTAAACAGCCGATTCTTCCTGAAGAGATGCATATGCGTGGTCTAGGATGGGTAGATGACATTACTGGGAAGCTTCTCAAAATCACTCCTCATTTGGATGATTCACAACATGAAGCATCAATCTTTGGATCCGGCTACGACCTTCACACACAACGCAAGATCAAGGTACTCAGTTATGGATTTGCTCTTGCCAAGGTAAGATCTTTATATACTTTTCACATGTGACATGCCAATTGATATATTACTTTGCAGCAAATGAGTCATGTATTCTGTTACGATCCTGTGCTTGAGATGTTTGTTGTCGACAAGGGACTTGAAGAGCAAATCAGTATGCATCAACAAGACAATGATCACGTACAATCCCCCATTTCCGATGCTAATCAAGAAACGGAGAATGACATCAACAATGAATCACCACTTGCACCTACTATCGAAGCCATGGATGATGCAGTGCTTTTCTCCAATGAGAATGATTCTGTGGATGAGGATGGAGATGATGATATGCTCACTCAACTGAAAAAGAGACGCGAACAGTTACAAGCTATGCTTACCACCACTTCTGGTATTAACACAAATCATCGACGTGCACTAGGTCGTCTCAAAGAACGTGAAGCTCGATTGAACCGTTTACGTGAAAGGGTGATTCCAGGACAAACGGTGATTGTACTTGATACCAATTGTTTCATTGGTCATATTGATCATGTTCAACGTCTTATCCAAAGTAACAAATGGTCGATTGTTATTCCACTTGTTGGTAAGTTGATTTGAATATCACATCAATGAATTCTCACTAATCCTATTCCCATCCTTTAGTGGTTACTGAATTGGATGGCTTACGAAGCAACACACCACCCCTTGGTGAAATCGCTGGAGAAGCTCTCAAGTTTATTGAAGCGACACTTGCAACAAAGCAACGCAGCAACACTCATTTACGAATTCAAACATCACACAATAACTTTATGCATGACATTTCAATTCGTTCTGAGCAATTTGTATTTGGTGAAACTGACAAGAATCTGGATGATCTCGTGTTATCAGCTTGTTTGTGGTGGGCGCGCGATAGTGAAAAGGATGATCATGCAAGAGTATGTCTGGTGACTGGTGATCGCAATCTTAGCGTCAAGGCACGTGCTCGCGATATAGATGTCATGTCAGTTTCAGCTATTATGCAGTTGACACCAAAGAAATAAAACTATATTCTAGATCGATTACTTCTTTCATTATCAGTTATATATCTAGTATCAAAGGAATAAAAACGAATAGGTCAAATCAATTACTTTATTATGGATTGAAAGATGATGTTGGCATGGGAGATGGGGGTTCGGTAGTTAAAGGAGTGAAAGCACCAAAGCCAGTGATGGTGGTGATAGCAGCAGTAATACCACCATTTTGTGTAATAGCCTTGGCAGCAGCAGCTGAAGATTTGCGACGTTGACGGTGGGCATCGTTTGACAAATGTTGTCGTTCCAGAGCCTTTTCGAAAAACAAATCTGGATTGACCAAAGTACCGAGTGCTCGACGCATTTGGGTATTGAGCAATTGAAGACCAATTTGATACGAAGCATTCATCCATCCAAAGCCTTCTCGTGATACATATTTGAAATCTGCACCCACATTGCCATATTCCACTTGGACCTTATGTGTCAAACTCACCACATCATACTTTTCAGGCACTACACCGTTAAAATCAACAAATGATTTGGTGATCCTAGAAATATAGATGAGCCATTATTCGTGAAAGAGATCCATGTTCCTTTGTACTTACGTATAGAGCCATCGATAAGCCAAACGACGAGCAATATCTGGCATATCATAGTTTTCAAATGCACGCCATGCCATGATTTGATGAGGTGCCCAACCAAAAGGGAAATCCCATTGACGATTGGGACGATCAAGTGAAATCACACCACGTGATTCTTCTGTGCCAGATACAAGACCACCTAATTCTTCGAATTTATGCAAGGACATTTTCGTCATACGTTCCGCTTGCTCCATGCTTGAACAATTTGCCCACATGGCCCAAAAGGCTGTCACTGAATCATAGGTGCTTTGTGTTTCGAGTACAGTGTCATAGTCATAATAAAGCCCTTTTTCTTCATTCCACAAGTACTTATCAATTCGTTCTCTTCTTAATGCTGCACGTTGTGTCCATTCAGCAGCACGCTGTACTTGTCCATCAGGCATTACAAATTCATCATCAAAAATGTCGCGAATACAATCGGCAATATCGGTTTCATACTTGTATAACAGTGCATTGAGATCAATGGTTGCAAGGTTGGCACATCGTTTTTCATAGCGATAGGTGGTATCGTGTCCTGATTCACGTACAGCACGATCATGCAAGAAATATTCGTCAAGGCGTGGTTCCTTGATAGTGCCATCATTGTACTGCTGCATGTATTGATTGATGTCTAGCTGCATCTCATCAGCAAAAGGTCGAATGATATGATCAAAATGGGATGCTTCAGTCTCTGGAGGAATACCCACACCATCAGGGCGGAAGCGTGATAAGCCTGTCTTTGGATCAAGACGTGGTTCAGAGGTCCAAACAGTATGATACTCTTGAATAGCTGCTATCATTGCACGCCGTAACCATTCTTTATCATTCAACTTGGCATACACGCTCAATGCCATATCAGTAAGAAAAGGCGGTTGAGAGCGTGATAAATAATAAGATCGATTGGCGTTGAGAATCTTGCCATAATGCTTAATCTCGTATATAAAGTTATCCACCATGGCTTTGGCAAGTTCTGGGCGATCATCCACCAGCAAACCGAGTGCAATGAAATAAGAATCCCAGCCATACATTTCATTGAAACGACCACCAGGCACCACAAAGGGTACACCTTGTAACTCGTTATCCCTTTCCTCCATAGCAAGAGCAAGGATACCTGGCTTTTCATTGATGCTCTTTACAAATTCAGGCGTAATATGTTCTGGTAACCGCTCAACCACCAACTTCAAGTGTTTGCGTTCATCTGCAACCTTTTGGTAATATTCCATAGCAGTGGTGTCATGGTATGGCACATAAATACGTGGATGGGTATCGGAAGATCGGTTCTTGGGATCAGCACAAATGATTTCTACACTGTGTGCATCCATGCGTCTGGTCAATGCATCCCAAAAATGGCACTTGATCATGCGTGACAATCGGTTCACAGGATTTTCATTCAATCGTGCTTCATCTAATACAATGTGTTTACGCCCAAAATCCTTGGCCAATGCGAGTTCCTGCAGAAGATTTGACAACATGTATGTTCCTCGAATGTCGATCTTGCGGTATCCTCCTGAATCAGCTGTGCCCACTGAAAATGTCTTTGGTCCAAGATCATTGACAGTGATCTGAAAATCACCATCTGTATCCTCTTGTTCCACCAGAATGCGTAATGTTTCCTTGACATCCAATAAAAACTTTTGTGCCTTGCTCTTGTCATCTATTTGATGGTTTCAGTTTTATCTATTTCAATGAAACAGCCGCCCTGAATCTTTTGTTCGTGTCATTGCAACACTCGTTTTCATTACCATGTGATGCTCGACGTCGTTTAAGGGAATCTACTTCATGACGTTGCTATATTGAAGGTCATATGTATCAGCATCGACGAGATGTGCAATAATGAGCGACTTGGCTTACGTTGTTGAGTGTTTGTAGGCGACGTGTGGCTGTACCAGCGTTGTTGCCAGTTGTGTAATATGTGCTTGCAGGTGCATGTGCGTCTACTTCTTGTGTGGATTGCAAGTGTATAGTTGATTGCATGGTATATGTGTGTTGTGTGTGTGTATTGCTGAGTAGCGAGAAGAAAGAAAAGAAACAACCCCTTTTTGCAGAGTTCGCCACGAGATGATTGTACCTTGCTTGGGCTCGAGCAACTCAGATCGCATCACTTATTGGTCCTGTGTTTGGACGTTCACTACATTCTATACCTTTTTTGGTATGCCGAGTTGCCAACTCCTTTTGCTTGCTCATACAGAAGCATTGTTGTCAGTTATTTGCATATCCACAGGTGAGAACTGACCATGAAAAGTGGTATGCTAATGCGCTGACATGACACTTGTCGCATGTATGTTTGTAGGACAAAGGCATCTTTCAAACACGTGGAAGATGGGAACAGCAGATGTAAATGTCAACCTATACCGCATTCACTTTACAAGCGATTTGTATTTCCCTCCTCCTTGGGTATATGGATTTCATTATCAGGAAATCAATAATTGAATACATTTTGACCATCCAAGTATATCTTTCCATTGTGGTTGTTCTTGTTAGAATTCGCATAAAGAACGATGGCCTGTGACATCGTATGATGGACTTGTCGTTTTGTATTAAGCTCAGATGTTTACTTTTCACTCGTTTGATGTATTCATGGTAACAAATCTGATCCTGATGCGGAGATAGTGTACCACTCCAATAGAGAAATGTTATCTTTTACAGCCTGCCTTTTCGTCCTCAAGGATGCGCACTGCACCTGTATTCATTTAGATGTGATTGTTATAAGTGGATGGATGATCTCTTTTTTATGGAAAATGATAAGCCCTGATATAAAGAAGACATTGATTGGTTCGTTGGATCTTTGTGTACCCATGTGCTGTCATGGCTACCACTAAATGATATCATGTCCTGTTTTTGTGTTACAGCACTGAAAACACAACGCTGAACACACTATCCACTGTATCCGACAATGTACTCGATCCTCACCAACCAGCTATATAGTCAAAAGGTTCATACAAAGTGAAAGATGAAGGAACATGTGTTTGCTTTATTTTTGAACGAAACATGTGGAACGTTACGGTATTGCAGTGGTGGTAGCTTAATGAGCGAGATTGTGGAGATCATTCATGTTAAACCACAACTAGTATACAAGCTCTTGGTTATAGAATCATATGACAAGTTTACATTCACCCATCTCATCTCTTTCATTTATTGATCCAATCACTGTAATTCATATAAATCACTCATACGATTATTCCAAAGCATATCTATATCAATGATGTGTTTATTGTGATGATTGGTGTTTTCTGCTTATCATATGGATATGGTCTTGGTACCTCATGTGAATATATGCCCAGCTGTTGTACCGTTTGCTGCGATCACGTAATCCAATTATCGTGCACACTTGCATGTGTGGTAATGATAAAGGGAGATAAGCTATCAGCACTGTAACTAATCGGAGAGCTCATGTGCCAAGGTCGGGATGTTATCAGCGACAATAAATTGCATGGTCCAATGAACTAATGAGAGTGAACCTACACATCGGAATCAACAGCACAAGTGGAGCCGATCAAAAAGAGCAAGTTGCCGATTCCGACATGTCTCCAGACACAAACAAGAGTACTTAATAATTCATCCAACGACAACCAAGTCTTTTTAGTACCACCCGCTGTTGTTGTCTCCACTTTTTCCTCTCCCCCCAAAAAAAAGGATGATTTGTCTCAGATAGTCGAGGACTTGTATTTTATGTGTGGTGGTCTTAGAATATCTAAATAAAGAATATCGGATTCTAATGGCTAAAGGATTAAGTTTCTCGCAGTATTGATGCGTCTCCGCCTAGTTGTTGCTGGGTGATGTGGCAAATTTCTCGAATCATACCACCATCTTGTATTGTGCCAAGCATGTGATGTATAATCCAGCATCCTATCTTGTCTTGGTGAACCATAATAGTAATAGGAGTGATTTGGAGAATGAAATGATGGTGTTGTTGTTGTTGATGGATCGGCAAAAGATGGAGTTGACCATCCATAACAATGGCTGCTGTTGCTGGGATGTCTTGATGGTGTTACTGAACCTTCATCCGAAACGTTTTCCGATAGGGTGTCATACAATGCTCGATCGGGTGACACATGGGCATTGCTATCCCCACCATCATCATCATCCTCCGCAAGACTTGAAGCTTGATTCTTGTTGTTGTGATAACAAGTGGACCACCACTTAAGTTCTTGTTCAGCTTCACGCAACCGTTGACACAACCATGCTTCTCGAGTACGATAAATGGCCTCTCTTCTTATCCAATCAGCTTCTCGTTGACGATAGATATGGACCAGATGCTCGATCCATGCAATAGTGTTGCTACTATATTCAGGTTCCTCCTTCGTTTGTTCGCAGTTCTCTTTATCTGTAATCTGAGCTCTCTCGCAAAACGATCCGTTATCACCGCCAGTAGTGGATGCCGACATTGTTGTTGATGCCTTTTTTGGGATGACCAGTAGCTGTGGAGGAGATAATATCGCATCGTTCATTTGTTCATGCACATAAGGCTGAGTATAATCCATAAGCTGTTGAGGATGTCCCACTTTATCCAAAAGTTCAGAAGGAGAAGTTGTTGTATGTGGTAATGGTGGAAACTCGCGTGATAGAATTCGAGATGATGAATTACTACCATCATGCATTATCGTTGTGGCAGGTTGACTGTGTGATGGCGCGGGCTTGAAAAGTTGACTGAGCGGCATATTGACCAAGAAGTGAAAGAGAAAGAAGAGCATCCTGATACACGAAACGACCTGGAAGATCATACGCGCATCTACACGTGAAACAATAAAGTAAGTGGATCAAGGAGCTGATTCAGGAACATTATCCTTGTCGTTTCTTCTTACAAGTATCATCATCACCCAGCACTTATATGATCGATCCTAGTAGCATTCAAGACGCAAAACAATGCACCATAAATGGTCATACACAACAACCTATTGCATACGTGTCGCCACCTTCCAATGCCATTGTTTTCCATCCTCGCAATCAAGCTGAATCAGACGCTTCCTTTTGTCGTTATCTAGAACACCAATTCAGTTCAAATTCTGCTGTTTTTCAAGATCGTTTGTCATTACCACCAGCATCGACCATGCAAGAACATACAATGGATACCCATGCACTTGATATTGAGAAGCAACAAGAACCAGGGCCATGGTGGGTTGCTGACTGGGATGAAGATGGATTCTATTCAATAGGAGCGCTTCTTTTTCTATTTGGATTTATCTTACCGCCACTTTGGTGGATTGGTGCATGTTGGCCAAGGCATCCTCGTGAAAAAGCAGGCAAAATGGCCGAGCGATGGCAACGTCTTAATATGGCCATGTCAATAGGCTTCAGTGTACTGTTGATCATTGCACTCATCGTTACTGCTGCCATTTACGGAAGTAGATATTAAGCAAGATGTTATTGTCGTCCCCTAGCAACAACATTAGATGCACCCATATTATTACCATTAACATACTCCTCAAGACATCATTTCCCCTTGTTTCTCTCACATTGTCACATTCCAACATATACCATTATGCATCTTCATCTGTATTTCATCCAATGTATCCAATCAATTCATTCTACAACAATGGCAATCATTCATTCTACCATCACAAAACAATCATATCTCATTGATTCATTCGGGACATTTGTATTCATTAATCTCTTGTTGTTGCCAATGAAGCGCCTGGTAATACCATCACGCTCATCACGCATTACATTACTTTGTACACGAGAGCCTGGGAAAATTGATGCTGGTACAACTCCCCCCACTCGCAACAAAATGCCGATTTCCATATCATCATCTTTTCCTTGTTTCTTTGTTTCGGCTGCTTGTAACCGATTAATAGATAATGGAAGCAAGGGGGTGTTCTCGGCCTGATGACCCCTTGGTTTATTGCTGCATGGATGAGGAGTTGTATAAATAAACATAATGATGTGAGCCACAGTAGTAGTAGTAGTAGCACCTTTTTTTTTTCATCCCGCCACCACCACACAACCCATTATCCCCAGTTATGGATCGATTCAATTGTTACTGTGGGAGGATATTATCGTCGGGAGATGAGTGCAAGTGAATAAATACGGTGAATGGTTGGGGGTGGGAAGGAAAATGATCACACTCACCTTTATGGCCTACATTGAAATCCTTGTCATAGATTCGTCTGGTCCATCAAATTATTGACATTCAACACAGAAACAAAAATAATAAATAGCATCACTTCACCGATCCGATTTGATATAGCGATGGTTTCATTTTGTTGTTGTGGGGGGGAGAGCGAGTGATGGTAAGGTTCATTTGCATATGCTACACTTGTACACAGTAACAATCGTGATGTGTATGTATATGCATATTGCTGTGGGGAGCATCATGTCGTTTGTGCTTATGGCAGTATAGCAAGCATTAGTAAACAAGCTCAGCGTCTTACGAAAGCGAATAACTAAGAGGGGGGTGATCGCTGCCAGATTTGGCTATTTTTTGGTGCGGTCAGTACGCTGTCAATGGCTAGGTTGTCCACCAATGAAAATGACCCCGCTTATCACCTTCCGGCCACCGATGGTCTTATATATAAGGGCGTCTACTGGTCTCTTCCTCCCACCCCCAAAGCGTGTATCTTGAATTCTTCCCCTGCATTACCACTACTTTTATTATAATTGTTTCCTTTTCTCCTCATTCTCATCATCATCCCCTTCTCTTATATATATATTCTCCATCATGGAAAGTCCTACTACATCCACCGTATGTTCAAGAAGCCCTGAAGCCCTTTTATGTAAGCTTGATATTACTTCAACGACAAATCAAGAATGTGGGGTACTTATTTTTTTTGCCGACTACTATAGCTTTCACAACCAATACCGCCACATCGATCCTTCCATGCTCCAAAAAGGCAAGACAACAATTCCATCCAACCACTACACGTCCTCTTCCACCACTCGGCAACTTTATAGCCAACCTTTTTCAACGATCTGAGTTACCGCCAAGTGTTTGTTTAGTATCATTGATTTACTTGCAACGACTGAAAGCACATTTACCACCATATGCTCGTGGCAACTTGGATACACCTTACCGCTTATTCCTCGCCGCTATTATCACGGCATCCAAATTCATGCTCGAATCGACACAGTCGCTTTCGAATCAGAAAGTTGCCGCCATGATTGATTATGTATATTCCCCCAAAGACATCAATGCCATGGAACGAAGCTTCTTGGGCTTATTGAAGTTTGATCTTTTCGTGAATCTGGACGCCATCAAGGATTATCTTGCCATGCATGGTCCAACTCTTGAAATGGATCTGGTCGAAAACACGTTCTAGACCAAACAACAACATCAACAACACACGCCATGTGAATAGCCAACAACACACACCCACATTTACATCAGCGTAAAGTCTGATACTCTTTTACATAGCCGTTTCTCTCTCTCCCCTGTACATTTGTTTGTGATTTGATCCCTGTTGAGATCCAATCTGTAGATACCGTTCTTCGTTTTGTCAAATCTAATGTAAATATTATTGTTGTTTGCCCCATCGTTGGGGAACTAATGTATCCATTTGCTGCGAATTTTGTCGTGGGAGCAAGAAGCTGATGGCAAAGCTGATGTGTTGCTGGTGCATCATATGCACACCACAAAGTTATATCATGCAATCCTTGCATGGTTGATTGGGACACAGGAGATATATTGTACATGTAACAAGGGGTATGAGCGCGCGCATTCCCATCACTTGTTGCCACTTGTTAAGATCATCTCCATCTGTTTTGCACATGTTAAGATTTATAGCTAGTGTATATCGAGTGCTCATTCGGGCCGTGAGTTCACCAATCACTTGTAGTGTTGTAGTAACACAGTTCGCTTCCGGCTCTGATAAGGATGGGATTGACTTTTTTAGTCGATGGGCCATATGAGAGAGAACGTGCTGATGAAGGATAGAACAACCAGATTTACCTATCTCTCACTTCAAATGGCATGACAGTCATAAGCATGTGTGTATGATTTTATTGATTGGAAATCTTTTTAGTCATATTTAAACAACTTCTCGCATGATGTGGGGGGTGGAAAGGAGGAGGAGGTTGCATATTACTAAGAAACAACAACGATGTTTCAGATGACATACTTTACTCTTCCATCATTCTCTTTCACTCTCCCGGTTTTACTTTGACATGGGAATTTTCTTCACTTTCATTGTTTCTAATGTATAAGTATTGTAGTAGTAATGAATGTGGGGCACAAAGGAAGCCAATTTAATCCACGTGATGGCTGACGATCAACGTGACCTTAACAATGATGAAACTTAATATCCGAAACCAGTTGTCATGATTATTGTTATGTGTGCGTGTGTATATATGAAATGCAAGGTCATTGTCACCGATATGCATGGAAAGTTACCAAGTAGAATAAGGATTAGTGTCTTTGTCACACCATGCAACTGCATTGATAATAAGCGTATGAAAGATGGCGCCATGGCACGACACGACCCACACACTCCAATTCTCTCTTTCAAATGGGATGCATGCGCTTTGACCACCATGATCGTCTTGTGCATTCATTTTTGACACTTGTGCCCAGTCAAAGGAATTATGGATAAACGGTTCCTTTATTTTTAGCTTCCACACGCATGCATGTACCACCACCTTTCACCCTTTCTTTTACTACTCCATTGTTGCTTTCCACATTGACATGACCAAAGACGACACACTTTCAACAGGATCAACTCGTCTGCCATCAGCCATTACAGAAGCATTCTTCACCCATGGCAATTACAGTACGCAATTCGAAGAAACACCCGAGAATGAGCCATTCTTGGCAACGCCAAGACCTTCAACACCGCAGCAACCGCAACAGCAACGACCGATGGTACCTGAAGTACCTGGAACTGCGAGAGACCATAGTTACATCAATACATCAGTGCATATACCAATGGAAGAATCGCATATCCCTTATGAAACGCTCAACGATGGTAAATTCTTATCACGCAGCATGCTCGTCAATTCTGGTGGACAAGATCTATACCGTTTTCTGGTTCAACGCAGTATGTTCCAACCAAAGATTGTGATCAAATTACAAGGTATGATTACTTTGACAGCTGTTGTTATCTGCCATATGATATTCATCTTTTTCATGATAAGGAACTCGAAGGGCTGTACAAGGCTTTGCAAAGAAAAGAAAGTTCGATGGCACAGTCGAGAATTCTCCTATAACGAATCTTGTGTATGATTTCGATTACGAGATTGATTGTACCCGATATTTATGCAACACCCCCAGTGGATTCAACGTGTTACCTGATCTCAAAACGGGTGAAGTGAAATCAGTACAGCAACTCTGTGATGATTATGTTAGCGATCCACATCGTATCAAGGAACTACAATTGACCAAGGTGCTGGATTGGGATACAGCTTTGGTGCAAAGGGGTAAGGTTTATTCCACGATCTTTGATAATGCAATCATCTGACAGGGTTCATCATCTTGTAGCATTAACAAAAGCAATCCGTCGCTATGGGTACTCCCACTCGCTCAAGATTGAGATCGAAACACGTCAAAACAAAGTAGTCGTGAAACCTGGATCATGGATAGCTAAAGCAGTGGATAATCCTTTCATGGTCTGGTTCTGTTATCTCACTTTCTTATGGATCATCACTTGGCCTCTACTTGTTTTCTACCGTCGACGATACGGATTCGATACCTTACAAAGCATTTGGCGTATGAATATCTCGGAACGTGGATGGTGTGAAGAAAACATGGATGACATTCTAGGACAAATACCACTTGCAGCCCTCGATGATCCTTCATCATCTGAGCACAATGATGAACAATGTTATACTGATGACAACACCCTCTTTGAATAAATGCAATTTTTATTCATCTCCTCACAACATAAGCTTCTTGCATTCTGATAGTTATATAGAAGAATCTGCTTATATGAAAGGAGAGGGATGGGATCACTTTTAGGCGAATCTCCCATATTGAATGGCATTGACGGTAAAACTGTTCCGTATACTTCGGTTAATCAACAAAACTCCTCCCCCTATTTCCATTTCTTGCTTCAAATAAACTTGTCTTTAAAAAGTGATCATAGTGAATGTCATTATGTTATATTGCAATAGCTAATTTAAATGAAACGCATGAATTACTGATTCAGGATAGAAGATAAGCAATTTTCGGACCTGAGTACGCATAAAGGATATCTTATCAAGAAGCATGGCTGTCAATATCACTGTTGAATCGATGTAACTATGTATAGTAAAGAGACTAAAGCTGATCTCTACAATCCTGTCATCACACGTGGCGGAGGGAGTTGCTATAGCAGCAAGGCCAAGAACATCTTGAGCTGCTCGTGAATTTTCATATTCGCCTTTTCTCTTTCCCCGTTTAGCCCCGTTTATGCACGTACGGCATGGACAATGGCAATGGCACAGCACCCAATGATCCCGATGACCCAATGGAAGAAGAGTTTTATTCCTCCTGGGCGTTGCTGATTCTGACAACTCTTCTCATCGCCACTTTATTCACCAGCTACTTTCTTCAACGCCACAGCATTCGTGCCATACACGAAAGTGTAGTCGCCATTACAGCAGGTAACAATCTATGAGTATACTATAAAAGATACAAGCTCGCTCACTGGATATTGTTAGGGATGTTGGTGGGCTTGGCTATCAAATTATCACCAGGAACCATCATTCAACGTATGGTCCAGTTTAACCAGAGCTATTTCTTCAACCTATTGTTGCCACCGATCATTCTCAACTCTGGTTATGAACTTAAAAGGGTAAGTCAAGTTATGGAATATCAAATGACAAGTGATATTGATGTGCGGATATAGCGATACTTCTTTTACAACTTTGGTACCATTCTGACATTTGCACTGGTTGGCACATTTATCGCAGCACTTGTTACTGGGTAAGATGATAAGATGATATAAAGTGATGACATGATTGATAACAATTTTATAGTGGTCTTGTATTTTTGTATGCATTCTTCCATCCCGAAGGCATCAACATTAGCTTTATCGACAGCATGATTTTTGGATCGATCTTATCAGCGACCGACCCCGTCACCGTATTGGCCATTTTCTCTCAGTTACATGTTGATCCACAACTCTTTTCAATCATCTCTGGGGAATCCTTATTGAATGATGCCGTTGCGATCGTGTTGTCAGAGTAAGTAATGGTATGGTTTACGATATGCTGTGATTAATCTCATATGAATAGGACATTACATAAATTTCGCGGACAAGAGTTGCATGTCGTCAATATCTTCAAAGGCATTGGTGTCTTTATGGGCGTTTTCACAGCTTCCACATTGATTGGTGTTCTCTTTGGTATCATTGTAGCATTGATGCTCAAGCATTCAGAGCTCTATCGCTATCCAAGCATTGAAACCTGCGTTATTGCATTGATGGCCTATAGCAGTTATCTTTTTTCAAATGGTGCTCAAATGTCAGGTATAGTAGAGCTTACACGCATATCATGCCATTAGTATTCATCTTTATTCTTTCATTGATTAGGCATTGTCACATTATTATTCTCTGGTATCACACTCAAGCACTATGCCTATGACAACATGTCGCTTCGTACAAAACGTGCCACCAAATATGTCTTTCAAGTTCTGTCACAATTGTCTGAAAACTTTATCTTCATCTACCTTGGTGTCAACTTGTTTACACAAACAGGGCTGGATTATAAGCCTATCTTTATTCTAGTCACTACAGTAAGTTTTGAAGGGATGGTGTAACCAAGGGATATGTGTGCAGATACTGAAACATGTGCCTGTCATAGATTATCATTTGTGTTGCTCGTTATGTTGCTGTGGCTCCTTTATCCATGTTGATCAATGCGGTGTGCCGTGCACTCGGCAAATCGGAGCAAATTCTGCCAAGATCACATCAACTCATGCTATTTTGGGCTGGTCTTCGTGGTGCTGTTGCATTTGCCCTTGCATCTGGTTTAGTGGGTGATAGTGCACCTGCTATGCGAACAACCATTCTCGCTGTAGTAGTATTAACGGTGCTATTATTTGGTGGTACGACAAATCGAATGTTGCAACTATTGGAAATCCAAACAGGTGTGATGGAAGCTGACGACTCTGGAAGTGATGAAGAGGATGATCAAGATTTGGATCCTATGGGATATCGCAAATTAAGACCAACACAATCAACAACACATGCTAGCAATGCCTTGTTTGCAGATATCAGTGATGATGATGAAAACGATATAGCTTCGAGTGGCAATGGAGGAACAAGTGACAACAATAGCCGACGTCGACGACTTGCTCGAAACAATAGCAACAATAACATGGATGTATCGATTGGTGGATTATTATCTGGTCCACTTGGTGATCCTATCCCTGAACCTCCTCAACCCCATTGGTTTATGTCATTTGATGAAAAATGGTTGAAGCCCTTGTTTACCAAGCGACATATTCAAGCACGGAATCAAACATTAGCGGAATATTGGCGAGAAAAGCGACGCAAGATGGACCGTGCGAATCGAAATATGCTTGCAGGCATTCGTAGTATGAGCTTTGGACAAGGGTCTCATGATGATTATTTCGATGACGATGATAATGCTGATGCATTAACACTTGGATCCGTACACAATCAATCATTTGGCTCAACATCTGGCCATGGTAATAATGGTGGTGGAGCACCATCTTCTTCATCTCAACGTCTTGTCATTGGTGCTGGTCGAGTCTTTGGGCGTTCTCCTGTATCGAGTCCACCTGATGGTTAAATAATAATCCTTTACGTCAATATACATATATTCGTCACATTGATCTACAAATAAGAAACATGACCTATTTCGATAAATGATACTTTTTAAAAGTGATGAAACATTTAAATGATCAATTGGATGAGGATGCATCAAAGTGTCAGATTGGATATGCCAGAATCGGGTGCATCGGCAAGTAATGCCGTAATGGCTTGGCAATTCTTATTTCAAGGTGACACAACATCAGCTGCATGTTCCAGTTTTAGAGAGATATGGTCCACCCATTATGTGTGGCTTTCATTCTTTTGTAGCAGAACGCCTTACAGCAGGGTCGTTGCAGCAAAACTCCCTTTTTTGTACGACATTGTTGTAGCACACTCGAATCATTTCGTTTGTTGCTGAGTGTGGCAAAAGTTAATAAAGTGCAGCCATTGAGCATTGATTGTTGACATGGGACGCACGTGGCGTCTTATTAAAAAGACAACCTCCTTAATGGAGGTACAAAATGAGCGGTAGAGAAAAATATGAAGCGACACAGCAGAGAATCACAAGATGGGGGAGAAAGATTGGGTGGGTTGCACACAATGGTAAGGAGGATGTTGCAGATCCTTGTTTTAATGAGAGAAGAGTGTTCAAGTGATAAAGTATGGGTCATAATGCTTAACCGATGTATAATGGGTAACGTGGACAAGTGATATATATTGTGCGCCTTGATCATCCTATAGTGAACTAAAAGGAATCGGGGGGTCATGGTACATGGCTCCTTTTTGCTGTTAAATCGTCTCACCCCTGGCCAGCACACCACACAGCGGCGATCACATCGGGCCATAGTTGTCCTGGGGAACTCCGTCAGCCATAATTGGATTGGTCTCGTTCAATAAGTCTTTGGTTCCCTTTTTTCGTTTTCCTTCTTCTTTCAATACCAAAAAAAATGTCCCACACTCTAGATAAGCCCAAGTTGCCAGGGATACAATTCCTTCTCAATACACCTGATGGTAAATATTTTTGCTTTCTCGAAATATACAACTCCCAGATGCTCATGGATATTCTTCATTACAGGACGAGAAAAGAAGGCATTTCCCACTGGTGAACAATCAAGCAACGTCAATCGACCTGTGATGGGACATCGAAGTACTCGTAGTGTCAGTAGCCTTCCTTCTGATCTACAAAAGCTTTCATTGTATCCTTCGAGCAAAGACGATTCTGCTGTACAGCCTTCTTCACCATTGCCTTTTACAAGCAACAAACCACCCAGTTGGGCACAAACACCACCTACAACACAACAACATCAACCATCACCTCCTGCTGTACTTCTTCCACCATTGCCAACAGCAACCAGTTCTTCTTATGCACAACAACATCATAGACGTAATGGTCACGGTAGATCCGTGTCTGAATATACCTTACCACCACAACCACCTCCATCATTTCCTGCTACTACTACGGGAATATCTGCAGGTGCATCTGCTCTTCATCATCATCATCCACAACCTCGACCTCCCATGATTCCTTCTTTTGAAAGACATCCTGCAACTGCTGCTGCACGTACTCATCGTCGTGCAGTATCAGCCAACACTGTTGATTTCATGTTACGCCCACCAGCACCTACTACACCATCCTCATCATCCTCATCATCTTCATCTTCTACACATAACAACACTATGATGCGTGCACAATCTGATAGTCCTCCAGAACAACGATTGAGATCTCCTCCTTTGCAAGATGCAGATGATCAACATCAACTGCAACGGGATGCTAGTTCAGGTCGCTATCTTTGTCCATATTGCAATAAGGGATTCAGCCGCCCATCGTCATTACGTATTCATACCTATTCCCACACTGGAGAGAAACCTTATGTATGCACAGAAGATGGTTGTGGAAGGCGATTTAGTGTTCAAAGTAATATGCGTCGTCATTTACGAGTTCATCGTATGGGTCGTGCATCTATGAAGCCGAGTCCTCTTAGGAAACCGTGACATTTTTATCTTTTTAGTAGTACCTTTCTGTTTCACCATCCATACACGCTCTTTGTATTTACACACACACACTCACTCACACACCTCCTTGTCTTTCGTATGATGCTTTCTCTTATTCTCTCTTCATGCACCCACCCACTCGCTCATACACACACACTATTACATAAATCCTATTGATGGATCTATTTCTCTTTTTCGTTTCTTTTTGTAGAAGAATAAAAGAATAAATTGTGCCATGCATTTCGATAACAAAGATATGCATCACATGAATCAGTACTATATATATCTTATAATTCTTTATTCGCAGGGATCCGACAAGTTGTGCTCTGGTTTCTTTCTCCCGCTCTCCTTTTTTGTGTTCCTACCCTTTTTGTTCTTAATACCCTGTATAATGCGAATGCATGTATGTGCTTGGCACATTAGTGCGAATAAGAACACCCAATGATCATCATTTTTATTCACATGGCCCTGCATTAACATGGCTACCTTTCTCCTAGACTGAATCAGCGAATGGCTGATAACGATTACTCCCCATCCATGTATGACAATGACTTGGAGGAGAATATAAACTTGCAAATATCTACTACTTTATTGGGAAAAGTAAAATGTTAAGCTGACATGAACATGTCGTCATTGATGCATCAAGGATTTCAATCTCATCCAAGCTAGTACCACTATTATTAAGTCTACTGTATCGTGATCTGATAGATTCTTATCTCATTTTTATTAGCTTTTACCCGAATAAGCATATCATGCTAATAACAAGATATCATGAGATGCTGATGAGATTGAGAATGTAAAGTAAAGAAAAGAAGGGGGAAAGGAGAATGGTGTGTCAAAACAGGTCCCTGATGATTAAGAAGCCACTGGTGGATTGACAGCAAACAAACTTGGAGGAAAGAAAGGAAGAGACGAGCATGATCAGCCAATCATATCAAATGAGCGACCCATCAACGTGGCGGGCATTGCTTGACAACTTGACTTTATTCACCCACTCAACACTCTCCCCCCCTTCCCTATACGCGAGCACGTCTCTTATTATACCATACATTCACACGTGTTGTCAATAACGCTTGCATAACATGAGGTCAATGGCAGCAATAACGTCAACATGGTGGTGCTTGGTTGTTCTATGCGCCACAACAGCATTGGCATTCCCTTGGAGCTCATCGTCCAACTCACAACAAGACGACAATGTCCCCCAAGCACCATCCGCTAAACTTGATTACAAAATGACTGTCAAGAAACCATATCTATACAATGGCAGCATTCCGTTTTGGTCGTCAGGAGGAGGTAGTGTATTGTTCCCATTGCTACCACTATGACTACATGCTTGGTATATAGGATGCTTATGTTTATGGATATGCTTTATAGATCTACTCATGGCAGATGATTTTATTCGATTAACACCTTCTGTACCTGGTGCTCGTGGATGGATTTGGTCTGAACGGCCTAATACGTATGCCGAGTGGCAAGCAGAGTTGACATTCCGTGTATCCGGTAGCCATATGCATGGTGGACGTGGTTTAGCTTTCTGGTACACCAAAGAAGCAA
Source organism: Lichtheimia hyalospora FSU 10163 (assembly GCA_025094155.1). Taxonomy (NCBI): domain Eukaryota; kingdom Fungi; phylum Mucoromycota; class Mucoromycetes; order Mucorales; family Lichtheimiaceae; genus Lichtheimia; species Lichtheimia hyalospora. The sequence continues at coordinate 120,135 of PTRB01000021.1, forward strand.
TGGGTGATGGTCCTATCTTTGGAGCACGTGATAACTGGGATGGTCTTGGTATTTGGTTGGATTCAGCTAATCCTCGTGTAAGTCAAAAGTGGCATGGATATATTACAATCAGCTCACAATACTTTATAGACCCACACGCCTACCACACTCGCTATATTGAATGATGGAACTCTTCAATTTGCTTCCAGACATAATCCTGAGAAATATATCCTTGGATCGTGTGAGATCAACTATCGCAACACCGGCAATGTACCTGCTCACCTTCGCGTCACATACAAAGCAAACACTTTGACGGTATGGATGAATCATAGCTTAACAAGGTGTGCCATTTCTTACTTTATATTATAGGTCATGTTGGATCCCATGGGTGATGGAAAAGATTTCCGTACTTGCATGCAACAATCTCTTAGTTTGCCAACTGGTTATTACTTTGGTGTCTCTGCTGCTTCACATAATCCTGCCGGTAAGATGAAACAAGTTGTCATGGTTCCATGTAATGCTTATTGGTTGGAAATAGATGATCATGACCTTATTTCATTCGAGACTTGGCAACTCAATCCCCCAGCAAAGACTCAGGTATGTGAAGAAACATGGAGATTTCAATCATTTCTTACATGTTATCATTAGCATTCGAAACGTCCCTTGGAAGAAGAAATGGTTAACAAAGGTGAAGAGTTCAAGGAGTTGGATGAGGAACAGAAAAAGGTGAGAATCGATACAATGTATGATATTGGGTGTACTCAATGTTGTATCATAGAAAATCGAAGAAACCGAGTTTGCTGTACGTCGGATGCGAGAGGAAGCACAAGGTGATCAAGTGCGTACTGAGACATTAGCTACCATTGTAAGTTCTATTATCATCACTTTGAAAGTTTCTAATCAGGGGATGTTTAGGCTACTGTATTTGATACACAAAAACGCATCCTCGAGGATTTGCAAATCATGCAAATGCAAGTGGAAGCTTTGGGTGCCCCAACACCAGAGATGTTGATCATGAACAACTATGAGAAGAAGAGCACTCCAGCAGGTAGCTCAAACCAGGATGGTAGCAACATTAATGCACAAGAGGCAATGTAAGTTTGAAATATTGGTATTGAGCGGAGAAAGTGAATGTGCACGTGTATCTTATATACTGATTATACAATGTAACCATAGCCAAACGATCAAATCGGTAGCCGAAGGTATGCAAGCTGAAGCACGATCCATTGTCACTCAAATGGCGTCGAAAATCGAGCAACAATCACGTGAGCAAGATCATCGATCCAAGCAAATTGAAGAGACTATGGACCGGCTCGAAAAAGCCATTTATGCAATCAACGTGAGTGGATGACACAAGCACACATATTTATGCAGCTGGGATATGCACTGACATCTTATGGGCACACAAAATCTTAGAACCACATGGCAGTCCAACAAAAACGCATGAATGAGATTGGAAAAGACTCGGCAGCAACGCGCGGTACTCTTTCTACTTTATTCAAGTATATCCTTTATGCATTTGGAGTCCAGGCTGTCGTTGGTTTGGGTATTTATTTGTATTGGAAGCTTAGAGTAGAACGCAATGAAAAGAAGTTCTTATAATCTTCACTACAATAAAAATGAAGCTCATGTATCAATAACGTATATTAACTTTATTCCACTTACAATAACATAATATATATCGTTATTTGCAAATGTAATTCTTTGTCACCTGTTGATCGGAATTTGGTACATTGTGCAACGTTGGTTGCTTTGTCTTTGTAGTAGGATCTAGACACAATCACCATAAAGAGACACTCATCCGATTATTCAAATTAGTTAAAACTGAATGTGGCAGTGATAAAACGATACTGGAATATATCTTGATAGAAATAGGTTATGAGACCTGTTGCCAACAGGCGGATGGCATGTCAAATTGATTGCATTCAACCACATGTTGGCGTTGTACTACTCTAACTTTGAGCTTTGTGACATCACGGCATGATTGGTTTTTTTTTCTCTTTGGCCAAGAAAGCTCGGTTTTCCTTTCTTTTATCGAAACGTATTTTTTCTACTCTTGCCCCGACAACAACGCTTTACTCCTCCGCCGCTTTCCCCATTAAAGGTACCAACAACACTTTCATTTGCAAACAATCTCGGGTTATAATGGGCAAAGATTGCAATGTATTCAAATATTTGAATGTATCTTTTGTGTAGCAACGTTACAGCCCAAGGTGGCCATATACGAACGCTCAATCACCGGCATAAAAAGCATATCGACATAATCGGAATTCAGCTGCGACACTGTTCAAGAACTATCAGTGGCTGATCGAGATAGCGTGTGGGAACTATAGTCTCTGGAAGCAAAACGAACCATGTACGTGTGTTTACCCATAACCACCAGACCTGTCGGAGAACCACCAGTATGGCATAAGAAAGTGAGAGAACTCTATTTCTTTGCCGTTGCCTTGGTGTTCTTTCTTTTTCCATCTTCTTTTCACTCACTTTCTTCATCACCTAGCAACCATCATTTATGCTTTCAACATCCAACAATTCATCATCTTCATATCACCAATCAATTCTGTATCCGACTACTCAAGTTAAAATGTCAAATGATGTCGAGCCACGTATTCATGATACATCCGATGATACTCCAATGAAAGATCATCTTGAAGATAAAAGAAGCATTCAACGTGCATATGCATCATCTCGTCGCACACGTACTTTTTCTGAAGGCGATACTGGATTATCATCTTTACAACGAAAGAAACGACTTTGTCAACTGGTTGAGAAACGAGAACAAATCACATCAGCTGCGACGAAAAAGACACCTGTACAGCAACCACAAGAGGAACAACAGCAGACATTTAGCCGTCGGTGGCCGAATCCCAACAAGACTGATAAAGCTGGGCGCACAAAACTATTTGGGTGTACAGCAGCTGGTGACCTTGTCAAAGTCAAGGAACTTGTAGCATGTGGTGCCCAAGTCAATCACCGTGATAATGCTGGATGGACGCCTTTACATGAAGCTGCTCTTAAAGGTCAACTTGATGTCGCTCAATATCTTATTGACTGTGGTGCTCAAGTCAATGTACGTGGATTTGGCAATGATACTCCTCTTCACGATGCTAGTGCTGCTGGTTTCGCTGATTGTGTACGTTTACTCATTGATGCTGGTGCGGATGTATTTGCATTAAACGCCAACAAAGAAACACCACTCGATGTATGTGATGACAAGAAATGCGCGTCATTATTACGAGCCAAAATGCAACAACTTGAACAATTGGTTCCTCAAGACAAAGATGGCCGTACCGAATTACACAAAGCTTGTGCTCAAGGCGATTATGATCATGTGGCGTCTTTGCTAAGCCAAGGTGCCAATGTGAATGCTCGTGATAATATGTCATGGACACCTTTACATGAAACAGCTTGTCAAGGCAGTACAGCTATTGCACGATTACTTATTCAACATGGTGCTGATATCAATTATCCTGGATTCCAAGGATTTACTGCTTTACATCGAGCCAGTGCTATTGGTTATACTGAACTTGTTCAATTTCTACTCGAAGCAGGTGCTAATGTTGAGCTCCAAGATGACCGTGGTGATTGCCCTTACGATGTTGCAGTCAATCATGCAATGACACGCCATTATCTTGCTCTTCGTATGGATGAATTACGTAAAGAGCGTGCTGCAAGCGATGCTATTGATGAAATCACTTTCCAATCTCACAAAAAGCAACAACGACATGGTCCCGATGCAGATAACGACAAAAATACTTCTGAATCATCGCGTCCTTTATCCCGAGAAGAACGCAAAATACAAGCTATCATGCGCACATTTGCTACTATGGAACAAAAGAAACGCCCTCGAAAATCATCAACAGCAGATAATAATGATGACAACAATGAAGTATCTTTCGAGGAGTATTCAAAGAATCTACGTCGGAAGCGTCGTGTAAGAACACACAGCTGGTCATCTACATCGCGTGAATCTTCAGTATCACTCGATCCTCAGCAAGTGGTTCCTACAACAACACAACAAAAATCGACAGCCGATCTTCGCAAATTGAATCCAACAAAGAAGGATGCTAGTGGTCGTACTTTTCTACACAAACGTTCTGGAAGAGGGGATATACCAGCTATTGAAGCATTACTTGAAGCTGGTGCTGATCCCAACGAACAAGATAATGCAGGATATACACCATTGCATGAAGCTGCTTTAAGGGGTCGTACACAAGCTGTTCTCATTCTCCTACAACATGGTGCTGATGTTAATGCCAAGGGTGCTGATGATGATACTGCACTACATGATTCAACAGCCAATGGACACAGTGATGTGATACATCATTTACTCCAATTTGGTGCCAATCCTCATGCTACCAATGCAAAAGGAATCACGCCCATTGATATTGCAACTGATAGTGGAAACACAGACATTGAGCAACTATTACGTCAATCTTCTGCATTATCGCAAGGTATGTCATGTTTCTTTTTTCTTGGATCAAGATGCATATACTTATTATATTCTTATCTTAGATCTCAAGGAACAACAAACCAGCATTAACAATGAATGTAACAACAACGACACAAACATGACTCAACGAGCAAAAGCTCAGGCACGTTCTGTTTCAGGTCGTCATTTACCAAAGAAGAATTTACGACTTTCACAAATATCTGATACAGCAACAGGAACACCCATCAACTCAAAAGGACCAATTCCAACACCACCACCTGAACGTCGGTTCAGTCTCGACAATGATGTTGATGATCGTAATACAAATGAAATGAAGCCACTGTTCACTGTTAAGCATTGGGATGAGATATCAGCAAAGATGATACCTTGTGTTGTGGATCTTCAAGTCAGCATGCTATTTGGAATGGCTTCAACAGCTAATTTTTGGAAGCAATACCCACATTTAACGCATCGACCCATTCACGTGGACCAAAAGTCTCGATTATGGCCGACATTTTCATCCATCCTTTGCAATCAACCACACCATGATGCCTTTGCAGCCAAACGCAGCTTTATCGAATCTGACTTGTACCTTGTACCTCTTGATCAGATATTTGCCGTTGTTAAGCAAGATTATAGTCATATGATTCATCATCTCAGTACCCAACCTGTGGATACCACCAATGACCAGGATACCAACAACAGCGAAACAGCACCTTCAGCAACTTTGCTCAACATTGTATCTCGACGACCCGGTTGCAGTTTGCCACCCAAGTTTGCTCTCAAGTTACAGAAATTCAAAAAATGATCGTATACCCTTCTTCAACATAACCACTTTCTCAGCATATTATTACGCATTGTAAAAACGAGATCAACCATCCCTTCCACTTATTGTACAAAGGAAAACACACATACACTTTCTGGGTCTGTAGAATGTAGTAGTACTAGTAGGATGGTATTCCATAGTAGATAAAAAGTTAAAACAACGTCATCTTCTCATACGATATACATTATCCAATTCATGTTCCAATGCTTTGAGTGCTGCATGTTGAGCTTCGAGATCCTTATTAAGGCGATTACGTTCGGCGATAAGCTACAAGTAACGCATGAAAGAACATGAGACATGTGTAATAAAAGCACTCCTGAAATATAAAGATACGCACTTGTTGTTCCCATTGACGAAAACGGTTTTCTTCATGTTTCACTTGCTCGGTGAATTGCTTACGCAGCGCATCTTCTTTTTCTCTATATCGATGATTCTGATACTTAAGAGACACCTTGGGTTCACCATATTTTCGTGTAGCCATTTGCTGTTGCCGATAGGTCTCATAATGCAACTCTTCAGTGGTTGTTATCAAATCAAGCATGTGTGAGCGGATCAACAGGTTACGTAGTTTCTTGAAATCACAATGCTGTTCATTTTCCACCTCTGCCACACCCCATGCATATGCACGACCCGCTACATGACGCCCATCCAATGTCTGCACCATCGTGGTCGATCCAATCACCGAAAATGGCATGGCTGCTATAATATCCTTGTTACTTTGCGTAATTGATTCATCATCACTTTCAATGGGGCATTGATATACGCGAATATTTTGTGCCTGGATCACATCACGGATCTATGAATCATGGTGTCAGTTTATTCTTTTACTAGAAGCGATGGAATGGCTTTGAGAACTCACACGTTGCTTGAATTCCATCAGGTTCTTGGGCGTCAATGTATCGGCTTTAGCAACCACGGGTATAAGATTGACTCGTGATCCGAGACGTTTCATGACTTCAATATCCAAAGGTTTAAGACTACTAATCTAATTAATAAGACAATCCTTTCCTCTTGTCATTTCATCTACCTGTGTCCTGTTGGCCGGATAAAGTAAAGGCATGCATGAACACGCCTATCAATGATCCCTTTACGACTTGGTTGTTGTTCCTGTCGCATATAGCTTTCATGCTGATCATCCAAAAACTCAACAATCGGTGACCAACTACCATGATTATCAACATAATCGCCAAAGCCTGGTGTATCAATGACAGTCAACTTGACTTTAAACTTGCTTTCCTCCAATTCGGCTTTGGTTATCTCGATTTCCACTGTACGATCATTGTCCTTGCCAACACGCCGATGACGATGTTCCACGTTGCGTGGCTGCTTAATGGTTGTTGTGAAGAGCGTATTGACAAACGTGCTCTTTCCCACACCTGATTCGCCTAGATATGTTTTATATTATCACAATATATCAATAAAATTGAACACTTGTATATACATATTGCTTTATTGCACTCAAGTATGTACATTAAGCCAGGTCTTCATAACGTACCGCAGACCATGATGGTAAAGTGAGCACCACGTTTAGCGACAATTTTGTGTCGCTGGTTAGGCAAGTGAGCTACACCAACGCCAGCAGTGGTAGTAGCAGCATCTGGAGCAGGAACCATGGGTAAAAGAAAGGGAAAAAGGAGGATGGAAAGGTGAAAAGGAAAAAGGAAAGAAAACAGGATATTTACAGAAGGGGTAGGTGTTATGCGCCGAATCAATTACAAGAGGTGTGTTGTGAGTGGGTACGATAGTGTGGTACAAAATTAACTCCACGAGCCTGATATCAAATCCTTTTGCATATAATCGTCAGCTGATACATTGGAAATGCCATAAAAGGTTGCTCGTCGACGTTGTTGCACTGGAATGGGTTGAGCCCTACTTGCTGGTGATAAGCGACTCTTGTCATACAGTTGCCCATCACTTGCTCTTCTCCAGAGACCGTCACTCGTGTGCTCATCAATTGAAAGGCGGCCGTTATCATTTTTGGCGGTAGATTGTTCAACCATTATACTGGGTCGTTGCTGGTGTTGCCCTATTCCTCCCTCATCCTCCTTTTTGCCAAGCTTTTCACGGATATTGCTAACTAAGTTGGTGAACATGGCGAAAGAAAGGAAGGAAAATGGTAACCAAAGTGAAGCTCATTCTTATACGTGGGGTGAAAAAAAAGTGCGGGGATGATCAGACACAGATCCATACACAATTGGATTCGCTCACGTACAATGAGCACAGTTGCAGTATAACCCCCGATCAATGCAGCAGTCAAAATGAAACAAACATTGGTTGCTCTTCTTTCCCCTTTTTCACTTGAGTCAAACACCAAAAAATGCCTCCCCAAAAGAAAGAACAGCATCTAGATCAGGTGGTTGAAGAAGTTGATGGAGAAGAGGATGAGGTAAATCTATGTTTTGTCCCCCATTTATAGCGTATGCTCACTTTCTATGTGTATATGTATTTACCCCATGAAGCTCTTTTACACATGTATTGATGAACTTCAAGTAAACTTTGCTCTTAAAGCACTTGATCATTTGCACTTGCGCTCAACCTTTTTACAATCATTGCTTATCTTTGCTTTTAGTCACAAGGTATCGGTGTAGCCGATATCAACAAGCTCAAATCAGCTGGAGTATGCACCATCAGAGTACGTATATATCAGTGGCATTTATAATGTTATTTGACCTGACACATCCATGGCTGCATACAGGGTGCACAGATGATGACCAAAAAGACATTGCTCAAGATCAAAGGTTTATCAGAGACCAAAGTTGACAAGATCAAAGATGCTGCTTCCAAAGCACAGGTATTATGAAATGACTCTTTCTCTCATCAAACACTAACACGCATATCTTCCAGGGTTCTGGTTTCATAACCGGATCTGACATGTCTCGCTTCCGAGAAAAGGTAGTCAAGATCTCCACAGGCAGTAAGCAATTTGATTCATTACTTGGAGGTAAGTAGCCATTGAATAATCATGCACAGGTATTTGCAGCGGTATTGACATTTCTTCCAACGAAAAGGTGGTATCCAAACAATGTCAATCACCGAAGGTATGAAATGTGACACATTATTGACACATGGAAACTCACACGTGGGTAGTATTTGGTGAATATCGCACTGGCAAGACTCAGTTGGCACATACGCTTTGTGTGCAAGTGCAATTGCCGATCCATCAAGGTGGAGCAAATAGTAAAGCAGGCAAGCTCACATTGATATTACTCAACGTGATGCTCATATTTTGACATTCTCATATAGCCTATATTGATACTGAAGGCACTTTTCGTCCGGATCGAATCCGTGCTATTGCCGACCGATTTGGTGTGGATCCCGATATCACGTTGGACAATATTGCGGTGGCTCGTGCGTGGAACAGCGATCATCAAATGGATTTAATCACAGAAATTGCCGCCAAATTTGCTGAAGAGAAGGGTGTTTATCGCTTGCTTGTGGTTGATTCAATCATTGCATTATTTCGTTGTGATTATGCTGGTCGTGGTGAATTGGCTGAGCGTCAACAAAAGCTCAATCAGATGCTTAATCGTTTGACAAAGATCGCAGAAGAGTACAATGTCGCAGTGTTCCTCACCAATCAAGTCTCATCCGATCCAGGAGGTAAATAATGATGTTCAAAGTTTGTTTATTGATGCTTAACCCAATCAATTTATTTAGGTGGTATGGTCTTTGTTTCTGATCCAAAGAAGCCAGTGGGTGGGCATATACTGGTAGGTTTTCTTTATATGTTGTTTCATGCCGTGTCCTCATTCATTATTGTTTCCTTACTCCTTCTCGATCAAATCAGGCACATGCGTGAGTATACACACCATCCAAGTTTAGTTGCACATGTATCATTTATTCATCTTTCATGCTATAGATCTGCTACTCGAGTATATTTGCGTAAAGGTCGTGGAGAAGAACGTGTTGCCAAGATTTACGATTCTCCTGACATGCCTGAAAACGAGTGCTCTTATACTATCTCTGGTGGTGGCATTGCCGATGTCTTTGTCTAGTTGATATTCTCTCTGCTTTTATTGACGCTTCTTTTCCTGGCTACTCTTCATATACTTTCTACGCTGAGCAACCATGTGCAAAAACAAGACCGGGAAACCTATAAAGATATCCAATGTATTTAGCTCTCGATATTCCCTTGCAAAGTAATCCTTGCGAATATAAAACGATCTTTCTTACCTGGAATATAAACCAATGATGTTGCAATCAAGAAATAAAAGTAGAGTGGATTCCATTCATGAGCATAAGGCAAGGACTGATAGACCATAGTGAGTTCAGAACCGACACCCATAGGATAAAGCACAAAGAATAAGTTGTAACGCGCCCAGTTAAGGAAACCAGGAACCGATCCAAGCAAATTGGTGGCATAATAAGAGTAACGAACACATTCAGCAATGGACCAAGCAATCATCATAGTGCTGAACGATACGTGAGTGCCGATAGCAGGGAACATGTAATTGACACCCCATACAAGGAAAAGCCGTGAAGCGACTTGCATTGCAGTGGTGGTAACAGGAGCACGAACGAAACCTATTACGATACATGTTAGCATCGATATTCTCGAGATCTATCACATGGATATAATAACCACTTACCAACCAACGAGTGAATTACCTATGAAGAATAAACGTGTCAAATGCAAGGTACGAGCATATCAGTTAATGATAACAGTACACTACCTCCATAATAGCAGTTGTCTGCACAACTTGTAACCAGGGCCACACGAGCTCATGGACTTTGGTGTAATCTCCATTGTTGTTAATAAGACAAGAGACGGTGGTGAAGAGAATCGAGAACCAGCCAAAGAAACTGGCACCATTGTATGCGAGCAGGTACACATTCGTAAGACCGCCACCCGATGATTGCTTTGCCTTTGTGCCTACATGTGTCTTGCACTGTTAACAATCGGGAATCCATCACTGTCGGGTATGTTTGTTACCTTGGGCCATGTTTGTATGTAGCTGAGTAAGAAGAGAGAGTGAATAAAGCTACCCAGCCACGAGCAATTGGTTACCAACCTTCCAAGACATCTATGTCCATCAGCGACTACCTTTCCAATAACATTTCCCAAATACACACGCACAAGTACACACAAGGAATCGTAAATTTAAGCCATAAAGTAAATGTATGTTCATTAATGGCTACCGCTGAATCAATACCAGCAAACGTATGCTGTATCAATATTTGCCACTTGACTTTGGAGAAGAATAATTGATCATACCAATAAAACCTATATTAATCTTATGCAAAAGATCAATATGCTGATGGCGGATCTCGTAACATCATGAAGTATGATTACACTGGCGGTACATTATCCAAGTGAAATATATGAGAGTGGTCTGGGTCGCATAAACGTGCATGCATATCTTTCACTTCTAGTCTCGGATGATTTGATGATTCCTTCGTGGCAACCAATAACAATATCTCTGATTGCATATATAGGTAATACTGCTTGTATTACATGTATATCCACGAGCTTTACTTGAGTTCATCACTTGTGATTGTCAATCGCTAACCAAGTTTTCTCACTAGACTTGTTCAACAGCTTGTCAGTGCTGTTTCCTTAGAGCTTACATCCATCATATGCACAATCTTCGTTGTGCATGTGTTGTATGGTATAGCGGTGAAGATGGGGTTATTCCATGGGAACTTTATATGCGTATCTTTTAAATGATGATAGGAAATAAGGTACAAGGGTAACAGTAAAAGGTGGTTATGTACGGTACAAAAGAAGCAGCGAGCAGATGAAAACCGTGGTTAATAGCAAGAGGTGGATATGGTACAAATTCATAGATAGCGATGTGCAGTAAAGTCAATAAATGTATGAAAGCGCATATTCATCAACATCTACATTGCATTATCACATCATCACAAGCTTATGATTTTGCGATTTTAATAGTGTGCTGATCACATTTATTAAACCAATCTTTGCGTTTTACATAGCATGTTGAAGGTTAATCCTTGGTGAAGATTTCCACATATATAAAGAAAGAAATCGATGCAAGTGCACTGACGAGATTTAATGCTATAGCGCCACTGTATTAAAAGCAAGCCATTAGTAGTGTTACTGCTTATAGGAGACAAGGCACTAATATAAATCATCCAATGATTGTTTCACACAGAAGATCGTCCATTTCATTGTTCATAAGGTGATGTCGATGATGGATTCATTAATAATATTATAACTAAATTAAAGGTACAATGACCACTAAACTACAATGGCCATGGATTGTGAGTATCCATGCGAGTTGTGACAGATTTGGGAGCGGAACTAAATTGTTCCTTTTGAGCTTGTAAGCGCGTTGTAGCAGGTTTACCCATTTCACCGCCTATGCAAGCCGAAGTAAGTCTTGAAATGAGTATGGAACAAGATTGAAAGTGCTCATGGACTGGTTTTCTATTCTAGTCCTTGGATATAACACGAACAGTTGATCTTGAACCTGACCATGAGTTTCGATTCGAAGTAGAATTCAACAAAAAAGTGCAGATCAAGGTAGCGATCTCTTTAAACGACTCTTTGGATGAATACGTGATGACTGATTCGATTGTCCTGACAAGCTTATTAAAGGCACAGCAGAGATATTTGGCACAGAGATAGCAGTGGGTGTCTCTTATACGTTTACTGGTCGCAAGGTCGCTGTATACACCTGGCATGGATGTGCACTTGAGATATCCTTTTTTTACTCTGATCAAATGACGAGCAATATATGCGCATGATTATCATTCTTAACTTGACACATTACATCACAGGAGAGTTCCTTGTCGAATATACAGCCAATGAAACACCCATGACGAGTTATCTCAATACACATTTGGCACTACAACAGATGCGAGATACTGCCAAGGATTCTGGTGAACAAGGACCCCGTGTACTAGTGATTGGACCCCATGACGTTGGAAAAACATCCTTATGCAAGATTCTTGCAAGTTATGCATTGCGACAAGGCGAAAAACCCATCTATGTTTCATTGGATCCCAGTGAAGGTACCATCACCATGCCAGGCACCATCACTGCTACGACTATTAGCAATCCTATTGATGTTGAGGAGGGTTTCGGTTCATCAGCTACTACCGCAGCATCACTTGGATCATCCATGATGCCACTTGCGTACTACTATGGTTACGAGAATCCGAGCGAAAATGTCAAACTGTTCAAAATGGAGATTTCACGCCTAGCACACACTGTCAAATGTCGAATGGCATCCGATAGCGAAAGTCGAACATCAGGCTTTGTGATTGACACAGCCGGTCTGATTGATCATGTGGGATACGATTTGATCCAACATGCTATTGAACAATTCTCAGGTAAAAAATGGAAATGGAAATTGGGTGGGATAATGACTTTATTCATGTCATTCTTTATCTAGTCAATGTTGTGATTGTTTTGGGACACGAACGTTTATACAGCGACATGATGCGAATCTTGAAGGATCAGGTGACGGTTGTCAAGCTAAGCAAGTCAGGAGGTGTGGTTGAGCGTGATCGACAATTCAAGTCAGAGCTTCAACGCAGCAAGATCCATGAATACTTTTACGGCACGTTGAAATGTGAACTTTCACCTTATTCGATGCTTGTCAATTTCGATGACGTGACGATATGGCGTGTGGGCGAAGCTATAGCACCATCCTCTGCACTACCTTTGGGAATGGATAGTACAGTGACTGAGACACAAGTAATCAAGGTTGAGACCCATGAAATGTGTTTGCACTCGATTATGGCCATTCTCAATGCAGATCCAAGTGAGCATGAAAGCAAGCTTCTCGATACCAACATTGCCGGATTTATCTATGTGTGAGTATCAATGGATGGTATAAAAAGATTGATAACTCATCATTTGTAATATAGTTCGGACGTTGATGATGTCAAGCAAAAGCTAACTATTTTATCACCTGCACCGGGTCGTTTGCCAAGGCGGCATTTGCTGATGGGATCGTTCAAGTGGATGGAAACTTAAAACGCAGCTTAGACACCAGTAGTAGTAGGCGTATTTGTAAATACACAGATCATTTGTGAAATTATATGAGGGGTCTTATGGGGTATTACAAATGACTGTGCATATTTGAGAACGTAAATGCCTGCTATTAGAACATTGCTATGGTGTCAATGCTATAGAGCACCAACACGCGTCAGAGAAAAAAGCATTTGGCAGGTGTATTCCGACGATGGTCCGCTGTATATTCGTTATCACGTATCTCCACGTAAGCAAAACTTGTCGGGCATACCGAGTGAACTGTGTGACAAAGTAATGCAAAATCGATCGACTCTATAGTAATGCGCCTTTGTGGCTGGTCAACATGGTTTTTAGGTGGGGGGATGATTGTAGTACTGAGACTGCTTTGTTACTTAAAAGGCAGATCTCGATCGATGTGTTTGACGAGAAACTGGTCTAAAGATTCTAACAAACAAGTGAGATGTAGAAGCAATGTTCTTGTATCACCTTGTCGGTCCACCTTGCAGCCAGCATGTATACTTTAGATGACTGGTAACCCGCTTGTTTGTGCCACATTGTTTATTTGCATCATTGTCACACATGAAAACAAAGAAGCTATGTTATAGAAAGTAACGCCAAGCTGTCTGTGCACGAGATGATGATCTTTTCGTGAGTGTAAACAAGTAAGGGGGAGGAGCATTATCATCTAATTTATAATGACAAGTGAAATAGTAATTTAAGAAAGAAGATACACGTTGCTTTCTGCTGTTACATCATGTGCCTCGTACATTGAGAATAAAAGGAAAAAGTCGGTACAAACGCCATACCAACCCCTGGCTATACTAGCTGCACAAGTTTATGAAAATCTGACATTTGCGCGGAAATCAGTAATGACGGGTGTGGTACCCAGGGATTTGGGAGAGTATCTGTAAGCTTTTATTATTACTCATGACAACCTTGCCGGTCATTATAAACGGGTTTTCACGTATCACATACACAACACGCTCGATCTTAATATCCGATAAGATGACCTAAAAAACTATTTCACCTCTTTCTCCTTTCCTTTCCAAACCCCCTTTTCCATTCATCCGCTTCACCTTCAATTTCATTATCATCCTTGAACACTATTTTTTAATCGCCAATATACATCAAACGATAAACGCTTGAATTCCTCTCACAGTATGCCCAACAGTGCATCATCGACATCAACGTATACCACGTTAATGCGGGTAACCAAAGCGGGTCGCCCTTACTGTCAGGTACTAATACAAATTTATTTCATATTCCCAAAGGGGAGTTTGCTTGCTAATCCACTCCATTGCCAATAACAGGATCTCAACGATCTATTCGCTGCACTTGTGATTCAACATGGGCTCAAAGATCACCGTTATCGATTCCGCACCATTAGCAACAGCTTTGTCCTTAATGAAGCTATTCAAGTGCTTGGACACTTGCAGTTTACACATATCTCGAAAACGCCAGATCCTGCACATCCTACACGACTAATAGCTACGCGCACGACTACGACCTTTACAATGTCACCTCATATGGCTCGCACACTTGGTCAATACTTTGCAACATCACGGCTACTCGAAAATGCAGTTGATCCAACCAATCGTGTCATGAAAGATAAAGTGATATGGATCCTTACTCCTAAAGCCAAGTTTGTTATCCAAGACTTTGCAAAGCGTGCTCAAGTATCCATCGCCCATATTCAACCAGCATTGCTCAAGATTGAGAGCTTTAACGTGGCTGTGCTTGAAAGATTGCATGATCATGACGATATGATCGCCTTTGCACGACCCAACATGACGATAGCATTCAAGGTATGTGTGTGCGTGTGGGAATTTCATATTGTTGATTGATATGCTAATTGTGTTATAGACCATGATGGCTTATCTTCCCATGGAATCACTTATGGCTGACGATGCTGGAGGTATGCCGTGTTATCTCTTTTAATGCTACATCAAAAGTGCTCATGGAACAGTTTTAGGAATCGAGACCAAACATCTCGAGGAATATCAATATACATTTTTCGGTTATCAAGCATATGAATGGATCTGCGAATATACAACTGCTGTTACTAAGGAAGAAGCAGAAACAGTGGCTGCAGAATACGTTTTATATGGGTGGATCAGCCAAGTTCTCGACAAATCTGATAGAGATAACAGCGTAAAGGATGATTCAGTAACGTTTCGAATGGGAAGAAATACAATGTATCATGTCACTTCCCGTGGGCGACAAGTACTTGGTTGGGATAGACCCAGTAGTTCAGTATCCAGCCAACTAGATCGACACGAAGTCATTGTTCAACGACAACGTACACTTGCATCACGACTTAAGAGCAGCAGTAGTAACAGTAATATTGCTATCAACACACAATCTAAACCAGTGCCGATCAATAAGACAACACCTTCTGTATCTACACCAAGTCCTACAGCCACTACATCGAGCACACCTTCTTCCACTTCTGGTGATTCTACTATAGATGGAGACGAGAGTAGTGCTGACGCTCTTAATGGATTTCAGGGTGTTGAAGGATTGGAATTCAATATGCCAATGGAACAAAATGATGATAAGAAACAACATGCTCCAGCTGCAACAACGGCACAGCATAAAACTGATATTGATGAAGTGACTGAGCGTTTGCTTCAATTAAGAGCCAATGGTCAGCAAAAACATGACAATGGACTTGGCAAAAGCAGAAAACAATCGATATCGCGACCATCTAGCATTATTATGGGCCCTAGCAACAGCAACAGCATTGATTTCATCACATCTGCACCTATGGAAACTGTACTTGACCCTCATTCACACTGGTACAAATTGCGTCAAATTCTCAATGATCCATTACTGCGCATGTATTTTCGTGATTTCCTCAAGTCTCAATATTGTGAAGAAAATGTCAATATCTGGGTCAATTTCTACGAATTGCGCAAAAAGTGTAACAAAGGAGGTTTATCCAGCAGGGAATTACTGCAGGATGGATACAGCATTTACGATACATACTTGGCACCGGATGCTCCTTCAGAAGTCAACATTAATCATGCATTGAAACAAGAAATCATAGCATTCATCGCGAGTAACTTTACAGTTCATCATTCAGGAAGCAACACTGACGGTCATCATCATCAATCGACACTTACAGGTGGTGTGCCTTTTGGTGCAAACGCTTTTCAACCTGCAGGACAACAAATGACAGTGATTGTGAATGGACATGCTACACAATGTTTACGCAGTTTACTCAAGTTGTATGAGCGCGTCAATGAACACATTTGCCGTACTATGGCCCAAGATGCTATTCCCAGGTTTATTAAAACCGACAAGTACCATCAGTTGACAGTACAACCACGTCCAACAACTTCAGTGACGCGACGTAATTCGACCCTTTCACGTTACGATCGAGATAATCTGGATCAAGATCACTTGGAAGAAGAATGAAACGTATCCAACGACCATGCATTGAATCATCATCACATACCAACCCACTTTACATACAACATTCCTTTGTACGCATTTGAACAACTTATCCACAAAGCTTAAAGACCCCCATCATTGTATATGCCACATTATTCTATGTCATTATTTGTACAACATGCATTATTTACTATTTTGTAATGTAACAAAGCATTAAACGCAAACAATTCTATGAAAGCAATTGTCCCAGATAACGACGCATCTTCTCCTTTGCACTCATTGAGTTGGCTCGTTGCCATCGAAATAGTTCGTCTCCATAGTTAATGTGGGTCTTGACATCACCTGAGCGATAAGGCAAGAAGGGTAGGAACCGATCTCCACCTTCAGAAGCTGAAAGTAAATCAACAATCACTACAAAGGATTCTTATAAGTACATGTGTGATAATTTCAACAGTACGAGTGCATACCAGTGATTGATCCGTTGAGAGTGATATACATGGCATTGCGTTCTTGTATATAAAGCATTCCAACAACATCACCATCAGCTATATCCATGGAGAATGGTTCGGTTTGAGCTATCGTGCCTTGGAACACAGTAGCTTGTTTATCCAAATGTTCATACTCTAGTCGCACGTGGCTATCTTCATGCAAACTTTGCATACCCACGACAATAGTTCTATAACTTTTGTTAGTGCTTCAGAATCATCAATTGTGTATTGGATTGCTTACCCATCCAACTCGTCATCGTTCGTAAGCTTTTTGTCATAATAAGCAATAGTCATTTCGAAATAAAGTGAAGGAAGAATGGATTGATCATCACGACTAACAGCTCGTGAATCGAGAATTCGCATTGATTGTGTTGAAGGTATATCATCCTCGAATTTGCCAACACGAACTGGGCGCAAGCTAGGTTCTTCGGAGCCATCCATTTCATGCGGTGTAACATCAACTGTCATTTTTTCCATGGCACACGTCAAATGATCAACTTCGTCACTCTTTTCAGATTCAATTGTATGTCGTCGTCCCATGTGGGGTGGTGGTAGTTCGATAGATATGGGTGGTAATGCCAATTGGGATATGGATGTATAACCTTCTGGGAGGAACCTATTCATCCATCGTAAAGATTAGCTGGTGTTGCTCAATTTGTAATCATCTATGAATACGCTAACCTTAATTTATCGAGAGCTCCACCAAATCGGAAACGGTTTTCTTGACCTGTAGATAATGATATAGCCTAAATCATATTCATGTCAATAAAGATTCATAATGATCACCCATTGTATACTCACTGGATACCACACTTTGCTTGTATCGATGTCAGTAAACGCCACACCAAGGTCTTGGCCATTTTGGTAATATCGTATTTCCCTTTGATCTAAATCCAAGCAGCAAGTAATAGTATCGCCCACGGCCCATCTTTGACCATAGCTTTTTCTCTATGAATGTATAAGTGAGCATTTTAATAAAGATTACAATATCAACGTTACATACCCTATTCTGATCTTGTTTGTGCCATTTTTTCACACGACATCCATCATAACCATATGAGAAAGCATCATCACCAACGCCAGTTCCTCCTTCTGGATCGATACCAAACTCTTCAGATACCCAGCCAACTTGCATCAATCCTTCGGTTGCTAATACAACTTCGAATGCATACTTGTGTGCTGGCGAAAGTGACCATGGATCGGAATCAAGAGGAGGTGTATGATGCGTAGCACGTACAGTTTCGAAAGTCCAAGAATCGTTACGTGCTTCTAGCCGAGTTTCATAATTGAGCAAGCAATATCTGGATCGTCGATGAAGATCAATTTCAACAAATGCTGGATGATTATCACATGCTGAAGCTGGGCTGATACTCCGTGTTGCAAATGTCAAGATAAGACGTGCATAGAAATGAAAAGATCGTTTTTGGGTCATAGGCACTTGAGCGCTTCTCCAGATCGAGATTGCCATCACTTGTACTGCTGACTTTGGGATCACGCATGCTGGATCTACGCAGTGATAACATTATTAATGACATTGTACCTTCATTTTGATCGAGAGCAGCTACCTGCACAAATCATGGTGCCTAAGCACGTCAAGACATGGTCGGATAAAGGACGACAATTTTGGAATATATAAATCATGGCTTCGACGATATTCATTTCATGCACCAAAAAGTGGCGTATGGACCCTGCATAATTGACAATGAGTAATGCATTCTTGCATTCTGATGCAGCTACTAACCATAACGAACAAGAGACCGAAGTAACATCCATGCACGACTTGCAAATCCAGAATATAACTTGGCGAAATGTAAAGGCTGACCAGCAGCCATCACTTCATCCACTATTGTTGAATCGTGTTCTTCACCCTTACGACGAGTTTCTCCAAGGCGTTCCGCTGCTGATTCAACTTTTTTCGTCATGATAAAGGGTTGATCATCCCCATCATCATCCTCTTCATATTCAATTTCACTGTCATCAGATGAATCACTTGGTGCATATGTCTTGGGACGTGTCGATGGCTTTTGTGATCGTGGTGGCTTTTGTTGGGATGTAATAACAGCTGTGGATTGCTGCAGCCATGCAATCACGTCATAATACCATTCACGAGCAGCTTCTTCTTGCATGGCAGCATTATCCAACTGAATATCAGGTCGTTCTGCACCCCAAGCGTTCAATACTGGATGAAGAGCTAGCATCATCAAAGATTCTGCCAATCGCCGAACTGAATCAGGTAAAGTATCACTCGATGTTATCGATGAGAGGGGCGGTGCTGCCGGTGTTGATGGAATATATTCATTGGGTACATCGTCATTCATCACTTCATTCAGATCTGCTAGTCTTGTCGAATGACGTGTCTTGACATCATAGTCGCGTAAAGTGCCTTCATCCAAAGTATAATCCATCTTGGTCATATCTGCGAGTAGTGCTTCATCTTCAGTTCCACTGACAACATTTCCATATACATCGCGGTTCTCCAACAAGATGCGCAAGGCACTGAGTGCACCAACAAATTGAATACGTGCACCAATGGGAAGCTCGAACTTCATAAAAAGAGATGTCATGTTGCTCTCTTCAGTTGATGAGGATGATGACGAAGAATCCGATTGATATGATTCGTTTTCTTCGGTTGGAATGTGCGTGCTCACTCTAATGTTGCCACTAGTGTGGTGTTTCTGCTGGTGCTGAGCAGTTCCATCACGGTGCCCTGAAATAGCTAATACGGTTTGCATCAGAACGATAGGAAGAGCGTGTCGAGATATTTCAATGCTGGTGTTGATGAGTGGCTTGATCACTTGGTAGATGACACGTGATGTGATGGAAGGAACTACAAAACAACGCATGTTAGGAATTGGATCTCATAGTTACAACAACGCATGCTTACATTTTATCGTCATCATCATCAATGCCTTTGCACATGTAAGCTGGACACGTTCATGAGTTGAAGCCACGCACATTGAAATCAGAGTATCTTGGCACTGCTCTCTAACATGACATGCAAAATCATCTATCATTATCCATTTAGCTTGTGTCGATTTTCACCGTGATCACGTAACTTACCTCTCATCGACATCAAATTGAACACAGCACCAGCAGCATTATATTGCACATCGAGTTCATCGTAAGACAACAAGTTGTTTAGAGATGAAACAACTTCATCCACATATGGCTCCAGGATAGTACAATTGCTAGCTAAAACCATTGTCAACGTATAATTTTTCGAGAAAACATTCAACTTACTTATGCAACAGATCAATGATAGAATTTCCGAAGAGAAGATCGCCACATGAACCTTACGAGACACGGTCAATTCGAGGAAAAGCTTGAATTCATTGGAGCCAATAATATCTTGGTGTGATTCGACTATCATCGAACCAAGTGTCAACGTCAATTGAACACAATTTATCATGAACCCTTACCTTGAGCAGCGACGGTGTTGATGCAAAGGACACTCCAATATCGCACATCATCATCATCCAGGGTCAAGCTTCGCATAATCTTTTGTACCATCCCAGAGTCGATCATTTCTTGCCGAAACCTTTCTGCAGCTATAATACCATCGTAAGTTTGGAAGCAAACGTAAAATCATTCACAATATTCACCTTGCCCATAAGCCATGTATTTGATTGTTCGTAATACAACACGAGAGATGTATATCTCCTCAGCTCCCAGCAATGCGTTTAAGATAGAATGAAGACCCCTGATTTCACGGAAAGACTGTAGAGCGACATCTAATAAATACAAGCATCAATTAGGGTCGCATGTAACATAGGAATCAAGAACCATTTCCAATTTCATATACCTTTGACAACGAATTCATGCATAAGACCAGCGGCCCAATAAACCAGCTCAAGATCCTCTGTGTGTAACATGTTAGATAACACATTGTTTTCGCTATACGATGACTTACCAGCTCTTAATGAAATCGAGATAAGGTCGATTATTTTGTAGTCCAATAGCTCTTCCAGGATGCTCTTCGCTTCTCCGACTTCCACATTGGATACGATACGCACAAGACTTTGGATGCAAAACTTGGGCATGTTGGTATTTCCATAAGTCATTCGAGCCATCTTGGCGAGCACTGCCACAAAGCCTTCTTGGATCAAGATTTTCGGGAATGGTTCTATAATCATGATATTAGAATATGTACCGTAAAGGATAAAGAAAATGCTTACCTGTGCGTGTGATTTGGTAGAGTATCATTAATGTCCAATATCGCAGTTCGTTGTTGCGGATTGTGGTCGATGTTAATATACGTTTGATAGAATTCAAAATGTCAAGCTCTACAATGTAGCATTTGCAGCCATCTATAAAATGTAATCAATATCATTTCATTCTAATTCAAATGAGATCTTACCACTGCCTTGGATCAGGTCACATATAGCTACTGCTGCATAACGTTGTGCTGATTCACTCATGGGTGGTTCGGTATCTTTTAGCGTCTCAACAAGAATGTCCAAGACACCAGCTGCCAAGAGTGCAGGCCTGTTACTATCTTGATTGAATCAATCTCTGGTCATAGGTCGATCAATGTAACATTTCATGTCTTACCACGTCTAGTCAATAAATGCAGCGATGAAACAGCTTTTTCTCGTGTATCCAGTGGGCTCTCTTTCTTGCAAGCTTGAACAATGACCGGGAGATATGTTTCTTTGAATAAAAGAATGAGCAAGCATGGTCATTATTCCAGAGAAAGAGATAGTTATTAGTACCAGACATTGCTCGATCCAAGACTATTTTCACGGCTCTATTACATGACAAAGCGTCAGATATCGTGCAAGTTAACATGGCATGGACGCTTAGTTTACCCGCTTTGTATACTGGCATTAGAGGATTGCGTCAATAACGCCAACGATCTCAAAGGTATAGCTAATATGATTTCTCAGTTTTCGTGTTGCATTGATCATGATATGATATTATAAACGTACAATCTTCTACACGCTTATTGGCTTCCTGCCTCATAACTTCTCGTTTACGACGACTGGTGTAAACTGCATTCCGTTCTCTGAAAGACTTGACATTGGAGTAGATCGAATAGGCCATTAACACTGCTGCCATGCCAGACATAAAGTAAAGCGTTGCATTGGCTGGAGAAAGTGGTTCATTTGCATTGCCGAACGATCGATGAGAAGGACGCATAAAGAAAACGGGGTATCCAAGCAACAATACGTGAGAATAAAGAAAGGAACGATGTTAATCTCTCCGCACCACAGTGGGCACATTGTTGATCAAATTCAGTAAACATATTATACAAATGACATAAATAGGAAATCAATGCAAAGACTTTATATTATGCTGTTACATCTAATATTGAGAAGCCATTTGTTGGCAAGACTTGAGA
This sequence comes from Lichtheimia hyalospora FSU 10163, assembly GCA_025094155.1. Lineage (NCBI taxonomy): Eukaryota > Fungi > Mucoromycota > Mucoromycetes > Mucorales > Lichtheimiaceae > Lichtheimia > Lichtheimia hyalospora. Next base: position 142,542 of record PTRB01000021.1, read on the forward strand.
GCATCAAGGTACCATTGGCAAGCAGAGACATCGTTGTTGTTGGATTCCAAACATCTCATAAGAGCCTTGGAGTCAGCATCACAAGAAGCAATTGTTTGTTGCTGGGGTTGTTGATACATGTACTGAGGAGGAGCTTGTTGGTATTGAGGAGCAGCTTGTTGTTGTGGTTGTTCAGCAGGTTTATCATCAGAACCACCAAAGAGACTGGAGACACCATTGGCAACACTATGACCCACGGCACTACCAACGGCAACACCAGCAGCAGTAGTAGCCATTTGAGCAAAAAGACCTGGTTGTTGGGGTTGAGCAGCAGCTACTGGAGCACTAGGAGCAGGAGCAGGTGTCATGGCATGTTGTTGCTGAGGAGGAGCGTGATGTTGTTGAGGAGGAGGAGCATGGTGTTGTTGAGGAGCAGCAGGTGGGGGAGCTTGACGCACAGGCATAGTATGAGCCTGACGTTTTTGTTGTTGAACAGGTGCAGAGCGTCTGGACTATGATTTCAAACCAATCGTGTTAGTTGATCGTCCTTCATTTGCCAAAGAGTGTCATTCAATGTTCTCGTACCTGGCGAGGCATGTTTTGAAAGAATATAAGCGGGGGGAAAAAGATACAAGCACAGTGTATTTGTTTTTCACACAGGCTGCATCCGCTGAGCTTAAACACTCCAACTGGAAGGATCTCGAATCAAGCCACGTGCCACCACCATCCTCTATCTTTGATGAGATCTTACCCATACTTGTTATCGACTCACAATTATAACCATGTATGCAAATTAAAATAATATGCTATCACACATATCGTCACACGGATTGTATGATACACAAGTCAAAGCATCAACATTTAATGTTCCTTCTTTGTGTTGGAGTCTTTGTTGGTCTTCCTTATAACCACAATGAGTCATCAATATTATAGCTTACTACCGGATCACTTGTTATAACTCGTACAATCCTATCCTCGAAAAGAGCTCATACCTACTTTCTTCATATTAATCGAAATTGAGAGAGAATAAACATTCGCAGTTTTCCCAACCATGATTACATACGATTTCAGTGTTCGCTGCAAGCCATAAAAGACATGAGACACTGTAGTATAATGAAGCAAATAATTGGAAAGTACAAAGAGAGGATTTATTGTATCAGAATCATGCATACAGACAAGGAAAAAGAAGCCATTTACCCCAAAGTCGCTGAAAAGCTCTTACTCTACGCTCAACTACCCCACACGTGCACCAACACACATAATATAAACATCATCTTTCCACAGCACTCTACCATATCACATTCTATACATGCATGTATATAAACCAATCTAAACAATATTTCTTATAGCAAGAGGAGTGAGTTTATATAAGATGCAACAATAATCATTATCGTCCAGTATATCCCAAGCACCAGCCTTTGTGATCCGGTCCAGTCCCTGGGCATTTTTTTTCTGGTAAACTGTGCCGTTGATAATCCATAGTGTACTTGGATATCGTCATAACAATTGATAACCGATGTGGCATCAAAACATGCAGCTTCATTAAATGATCATTATTGCTAATCGTCATTTTGTGACCAATAGACCCCATCCATCCCAGCACCTTTTATTTACCATGGGTCTATGATGGAACACAATGCAACATCTCCTGTAGTAGCATACTACTAGATTATGATGTGTGTACTGTGCATTAAGAGAGAAAGTAGTCCATGGCTGTTGCAAATAAATAAAGTTGTTGTATATCATCATCAACGTGTTGCAGAATCAATGCCAAGACCAATGAATGTCGGTTGTTTTTATGTATGCTATCATTGTTGGAAAATGCTCATAGTCAAGAAAGTCTCGAGCGTGACATTGTTCAAGTTGAGTGAAATGCAGTCGAAATGGAAGGTGGCTCCAGTAATTTCACCGATTGTGATTCCATTCAGTGTAACTTGCAGTCAAAATGAATACCGTCTTTCGCACACACACACACACAGACCCAACTGCATCACCACGTTGCAGCAACGGCGAAGGGATTGCAATATAACAAGAGAACTATGTAAAGCAATGCATTCAAGAGCTTTATTTTCATTAGCCAACAAGCTTGTTCACTCGAAACATACCACTTGAACACTGGCGCCACTATTCAACAACCCCAACGCCAACAAAACACCTAAGCACGCAGCATGATTTTCTTTCTGATATTGATGTAAAGGCGATATTCGAGTATATGACTGGAAGCACTTGGCAGCACATTTGCAATTGTGTACACTATCGATGCGTCTCCTCAGTACAAACATTGAAGCACACAAGGTTTTTTCAATGGTGTTACTCGGCAGCTAATTGCATTGGATGAGACGAAGTACGAAGGGAAGGCTCAGGCACGTGATCAATGCATGTTTCCTGGACATGTTGGATAGGTTTGCCACATGGCGCTGGAATGAAACCACTGGAGCTGGCGTTTTGCTGATGATATATAACTAGCATTTTACACATCATAGCTAGTCAATATTGCATCCATTTACTATAGTGAATATCAATCACGATTCAACTGACTTGTTGATCAGGAAGCTTAAACACATGAGAGGAGAGGAATTGGATTATCAGTGCCAAACACCATGTAGGAAGGGATGTGTCACATGCTGGAATGGTGATTGAGTCGCTTAATGAGCCAGAAACACAGTGACATTGTTCGAATATAAAAGTATGAGCCTAAGATGTGTGACACATGATCCATTATTCATGCCAACCAAAAAGTATAATTATCTCTATTGCTCGCTCATTTATAAATTGAAACGATCATATGCAATTACTAGTTCAACGATCTAATATCGAGATGGTTGTGATGTTGTGGACTATAAATGATAAGGATAAAAGTAGCTGGTATATTGAGAATGAGCTACAAGTAGCGGAGCGTCCGCCTAGTAAGGTAACTGAGACAGTATCGCTTGTTTGGCCATAAGAAAATGCACATTGATTGTCCTTGTGAATCCACCATATTTGAACTGACACGATACCGTTCCCCCTTTGAGAGGACACGAATCTTTGAAGCAACCAAGCGGGTATGGTAGGGTAGGAGTATATGGGAGTGGTCATAAGCCATACGCACATCTTGGTACCAGGAAGATCCGGTATACTGGGGCGAGGGTGTGTCACGGACAAAGGTGGAAAATCCAATAGCATGCAATCCCCATAACCGACCTTGCCTATCCATGGTTATGTCTAAGAGATGTAATGAGAAAAAGAGTGTTATAATAGATATAACAAGCCAACATACCTTGAGATCTAGAATAAAGAACATGCCATGGTACTCCAATGCAGCCAAGTTGAATAAGTTGCCATGAACAGTCTTGATGGCTGGGAGTGGAACCCAAGAATATTGCCTGAACAAGGATCTAGTTCAATCATAACATCACCCCTATTAGCATACACAATGAACCAGTTTCCATTGTTTTCCATCCACTTGCCTTTTCAAACATGTAACACCATTCCTGATAAACGAGTGTTACATAAAGGACCTTGTTGCTTGCTGGAAGCCAAACCATGTGAAGCCAAAGCAATGCCAAATGAACCAACGCGTTGAGATCAGTCTTAATGGAACAAGTTCGAATGCAACATTGGACTTTGAATGTACCTGCTGTACCAAGCGATGAGCGACATAGCAACCAAAAAGAACACCTTGACTACAACGAATGCATCACTTCCTGCCTATGAATACTCACAACTATGTTAATACAAAGAGCTTGTCAGAAACAACAAGAGCAAGACTATACATACATGTGTCGATGCAGGGTGTGAATGACTTGGTGTTATTGGTGAACGAGAGTTAGAGGAAAGTTCAAGTCGCGGAGCTGTTATCGCAAGATAGGCTCTCTCCTTTTCAATCCTGCCCACACAACCCACTCTCATCCTTATAATAAGCACCTCTTATATAATATCACTCATATTCATCATTCGATCATCTTGATACAATCCTGCTCATAAGATTGAATAAATCACAAACTTTATGATATTGAGATTAGAGCAAGTGGGCATTTTAGTAGTAAAGAGCACTCGCAAATCAGTATGCAGAAAATATGTCGTTCAATGACACAAAGTACAATGGTCTGTGCACGATACTTTTACTATATGGAGTATAATACTCTTGTCTCCGCTTGCATTTGCCATGTCTTACCATAGATATCACCTACTACATTTCACCTTTTCTCTTAAAAACTATCCTTTTAAACACTTGAAAACAGTGTATTTTATCACCACCTACAAGTTGCTACTGAAGAGCCCATTTTAGGAAGGTCCCCAGACCAAGCACATGATGCTCAAAAGACGGGGACAGTGTGGAGAGCGGAATTGGAACCAAAAAGTTATAAAAGAGAGTTTAAGAGAGAGTTTATTTCAATTGACTATAAAATTGGGCACGCGCTGATATCAGCTTTTTGCCCTAGCCCGATCCAAACGAGTGGGAGTACTGAAAAAACCTGAGATGCTTCAGGAAAAAAGGAGAAGGATAGGAAGGTTGGAAGATATAGGGATGTGGATGCTACAAAGGTAGAGGTATGTGTTCGTGAAAAGAAGGAAAAAATAAAATAAAGAAAAGATATGAGTTCTATCGAGAGGCAGATTGAGATGGTCCAGTAGGAGATGGTGTATGAGGAAGCTCCTGTGACAACCATTGTACTAGGTGATGGCCTGGGTTGTTTTCTGAGTATGCG